>JAXIVJ010005354.1:0-70000 GCA_036785665.1 Chirona hameri | reverse complement strand
AGTTTGCGGTTTGTTTGACTCATCGAGGGGCAGACTAGCGGGTGTGTGTGTTCACCGGATACGGTTCCGTTGGGTTATGTCGGTCAACCAGTCATTGGACGGGAAACTTCTCAGTCGCAAGCAGTTTAACGCTCCATAAAAGGCAACGGTCCACGGCGTCATAGCTATGCTAAGCTAAGCGAGGACGCCAACCTACGCCAACCAGGCTATGCCAAGTGAGGCAGGGGCGGATCCAGACAATCTTCAAGGGGGGGGGGGGGGGGGGGCATCAATTGCAGTGGTGCCCCTACCTATACCCAAATCTGAAAACTCAACGGATTTGGTCCACTATATTTTGAGGGTGCTTCTATTTCAGCATTTTTTTATATTGACAACGTTGGCTATAGGTATTTTCAATATCAGTCGTACCCTTTCTATCATTTAAAGTCCCGCGGATGGTGCTAAAATATATTATTTGTACAGTCAAGGGCGACCCCAGACGGCTGATGAAGAATTGACCAAGAGGGAAGTCGAGGTTCGTGACCGGGGGAAGGAGGGGGGTGGAAGCCGTTTTTTACGAGCAGTAAATCTTATGAATGCGATAATATATTATTGCGCCGCGAAGCGGCGCCAACATTTGAGGTTTTGAGCGCGTTGGAGAACTAACTTTTGCTATTAGAACCAGCATGTAGGGTCAAAACGAGGAAATGTGTCTGGAGCAAAAGGTGGTGTCAAAAGACAGGTTGCCCCCCCCCCAATTAAGGCCAAAGATGGAACCAGGGCCCCATATCCTCCCCCCTGCGGCCGCCAGTGTGTATAATCTATATTAGACCCTTTTGTACTGGAAAATAAAACTGATTGATTTGCGCCGCCTAACGGCGCTGATTTTTTTGCTTTATTTTGGTGGTGCCCCGGGGCGGTGGTGCCCCACGGGACGGTGGTGCCCCTACGGCGCGGTGGTGCCCCCATGGCCCAAGGGGGGGGGGCGTCATGACCCCCGTGACCCCCCACCCCCCTGGATCCGCAACTGAAGTGAGGACCAAAAGAAGCAAAGATACTCTATTTAGAGCTGTTATATAATGGATATATGAATATATCCAAACCGGTTCACCGAATTAAATAATCAATTAATGCGTTAAACCAGTAAAACGCCTTTTTGGGCGATGACCGAGAGAGCGCGCTCTGGCAAAGCTAAAACAGGTTTGAAATATGAAACGGTAAGGGAGCACACGTGGTAGTAACACAGTCATTTTAGTTCTCCAGAAAACATTGCCAGGCCTCAATGCATGCCAACATAAAAATTAAGTTGTATTAAATTGTTCATGATCTCCTTTCACAAATCCGCCAAAAGGGAGTACGTCCTGAGCACTGCATGCTTCAGCGTATACATTATTGCTTAGAATAATACAGCCAATTTTATCAATAATAATTTGTGCAAGGTTTTTTGTTCATTTCGACGTTTACGTGTGCCAACTGCCACGCGCTGTGGTACCACCTCTATCAGAACGCACCATACAAAAACAAAATTTATTTGATGGACCTATCCAATGGTGAAAACCCAATCTCGATAGGATCAGTGGTTGCAAAGTTATTAGCTTCCGAAAAGCGTCTGTATGGCCGGGTCGGGCCGGGTCAAACCGGATCGGGCTGGGTCGGGACGGGTCGGGCCGGGTCAAATGTACATTTGTCTAGGAAGTTGACGAGAAACCTCGCGAGCGCTTCGCGCTCGCTCGGTAACAATTCATGCACTTATTGGGCCAACATAACCAATATGTCACTGCGACCAGGTATAGGACGCACAACGCGTTAAACACGCAAATCACAATAGCAGTTAAGCCCAGGCTACACTATGCCTGATTTTCAGCAAATCACGCGCGTGTTATCCGTGTTGTTGGGATTTGTGTGACAGAGCAAGTTCAGCTGATAGTAAATGCATTGGGTGAGCTACACTGGCCCATCACGCAGATCCCGGATGAAACGTCAAGGAAATTCCGCAGACACGGCACGGACGGAACGATGAAAAGTTCAAAATTCTGAACTTGTCGTGTTTTCCGAGATTGCGTGTTACAGGGTTTTTATCATTTTGCTTGATTTCGCGTAATGTAGTCTATAATAGACCTAAGCTTGAATAATTTGTGCTGAGTATCGTGACGAAAGATGGCGAAAGATGAATGTTAGAGCAAATTGTGAGTGTTGAAACTTGTGTTGAAACTGATAGATATTGATGTTTATCCATTTAAACAATGCAGTGGTTTATCCATTTTTCTTGCGTGATTTGCGTGACCGGCAGATCCCGGACGTCAAGGAAGTTCTGCAAACACGGAGAACACGCGCGTGATTTCCGGGACAATCACGCATAGTGTAGCCTGGGCTTTAGACCAGGTGCTCAGTTTAAATTGCTCGTCTAGTGGGTCTGGTGCCTTGCCCGCACTTCTAGCTACTGCCTTGGTGGATGCATGCGCCAACCAACAAAAGCTAGGTCATGTATTCCGTATCCGGGAAACGGTCCATGCATCATATCCTGGATCCTGTCCGACTGTGCCCACACCCCAGCTCGAACCACGCTAACCACAGAACCACGCTAGCCGCACCGCTCGCTCTGGCTAGTGTCGACTCCGCTATGTGTGGTTTTCATTTTTCCGATCTGCCTTCCAAATCACGCCGACTGAATCGGGATGTGGAAACGGATGAGTTTCTGGAACCCCCGACCGAAGCGTCTTGTTAATCTCCTTTCACAGAACAGATTCCCACGGTTGCTTCCGATCATGGCCGGGCGATGCGCTATCGCTCAATCCAGCTGATCCCACGATATTTCAGCGTATAGATAACTGACCCGACCCGGACAGGTTCACAGCTGCCCTGGGAACCGCTCAGATAGAGGTGCTCAGGCCGGCGCGCCGGACAGCACCTGAAACGTTGCTCCAGCGCTTTTTCCAGCCGGTCTCCGCACGCTACAAATGCCAGCGATTAACCACATCCTCGATTTGCGCAATGGACTTCACGCGAACTTGATCGCCTGCAAGGTCAGGCGCTGGTCGAGCTGGAGGGTGGATTGGTGGGAGGATTGGAAGCCGGACGTGCGGGTAGGCTGGTTAATACCCGGTAAAGGACGGCGCTCGCACTTCACGCATCTCTCCGGCACCGCGCTCGGCCTGAATACTCCCGGATGAGCGTCTTTGCCATCAACGTCACGCGTGTCACGACCTGCGCCCAGCCAGCGAACTCATCCGGCCCAGCAACTAGTTCCCGCGCCCGAGTCGTCACCCGCCGCCAGCCGCCGCCAGCGACCCCCACTGATAGCGGCTACCTCGCAAGGCGCCATCAGACGTACCGCCGCCGCCCCCGCCGCCGCCCCCGCCGGAACCGCGCAGCAGATACCGGCCGCGGCGCTCTGTCGGCAGGTTATCAGTCCCAGCGACGGACGGCGGGGTACGACGACAGCCGGACTTCCGGGCAGGAAGCGGCCGCCGGCCAGAGTGCCAAACGTGGACACAGCCTTCCGGATGTGTGTCCGGGGCACGGTGGTCCGGTGGTCCGGTGGTCCGGTGGTCCGGTGGTCCGGCGGGGCGGCGGGGCGGCGGGGCCGGAGGGGTGCGGCAGGGTGCGTCAGGGTGCGTCACGAGCTGACCGCCGGCGGTACGGATATGACTTGACGTGGTAGGCGAGGAAATCCCCCCCCCCCCGAGGGAACGATAGGGGTGCTGTCGGAAGATGTTACAGCTGGAGGAAAGTCCAGGGTACTCGGGGAAGTTATTTTGGTACTGGAACATCTTAGCTCATGCAGTGGGTCAAAAAGGACGTGACGGTAAAATATAAAATCGTGACGGTATGTTTGAAAAGGAGTGTTCGTCGTTTTTGTTAAAGGCAAGGTTGCCACGATTTTTCTCAGACGTATCAACTCGGGTTAACGTAATAGCATAGTCATGGGATGAATGGAAGGAGATGAAAGAGTATAATAAACCGTCCACTGGAGATCCGTCTTAAAAGAGACACGGGGCCACACCGGAGGCTGGTTCACGTCTGGGGAGACACGGGGCCACACCGGAGGCTGGTTCACGTCTGGAGAGACACGGGCCACACCGGAGGCTGGTTCACGTCTGGAGAGACACGGGGCCACACCAGAGGCTGGTTCACGTCTGGAGAGACACGGGGTCACACCGGAGGCTGGTTCACGTCTGGAGAGACACGGGGCCACACCGGAGGCTGATTCACGTCTGGAGAGACACGGGGCCACACTGGAGGCTGGTTCACGTCTGGAGAGACACGGGGCCACACCGGAGGCCGGTTCACGTCTGGAGAGACACGGGGCCACACCGGAGGCTGGTTCACATCTGGGGAGACACGGGGCCACACCGGAGGCTGATTCACGTCTGGAAAGACACGGGGCCACACCGGAGGCCGGTTCACGTCTGGAGAGACACGGGGCCACACTGGAGGCCGGTTCAATCAACAGATCACGACCAGGGGCGTCGTTTTCTGAAAATGATTGGTAGGGCCCCAATGCTAACTTTAGAGATTTTAAGGTCATTCTGACCATGCAACGCCATAGGCCTAATGTTAAAATGTGACATTATTGGTAGGGCCCGGGCCCTACCAGGCCTATAGAAAACGACACCCACGATCGCGACAGTACCGTAACCAAGTCTCTGTGGTAATTGAAGTGCAAAGTTTAAAATGTGGTCAAAAGTCAAGACATCAGAATAGTACTCATATGCATTATTCCCAGTAATTGTCCTTTATAAGATAAATGCGCACTTTAAGGGCAATTATAGAAGGACATATAAGACAAAACTTCAAATTTCGGCCTAAGCACAGCAAAAGCAGAAATATGCACTCATACATAATTGTACGGCTTTTGCATTACGATTGAAGTATCACGGACCTATACTCGGTGTATGTTTGGCAACTAAATACGGACAATATTAATAAATGCAACAATCTAGCTTTTGCTGATAAGCCATTACGGATATATCGCATGTTTGCGACATCCGGATAGCCCTCACCTTTCAAAATACAAAACTCCGAGTCCATGAGATAATTTTGACACCGCTTGTTAAAGGGAAATAATGACCTTTTCCCACAAAAATGGAGTTATTACTTGCAATCCACAGACGAGACCCAAATATATTGTAAATTCATCACATTTTGCATAAAACTTCCCCACCGAAAGTTTTAATATTTCAAGTTATATTTCAAGTTAAACTTGATAAGCGTTCCACACTTTTAACGACCGGTACTTGCAAGTACTTTTGGTCCTCATGAAACTGCTTCATTTATTTTCAACATTCGGAGTTCTGTATAGTTTTGTCTCAGGCTGTATATAACAATATGCTTTACATTATCATGAAAAAAATAATATTTGTTTCCCAAAAAAATAACAAACAATACACAAACTGGCAATCAAATCGGAAGCTCATCGATGCACATCGACGGCGACCTATTTAGTGTCGGCGATTTTTTTCAAAGTGCCCATTCAACAACGTTGAACAGATTGATACAAAAGCGGCCAGCGCATGCGTCGCTTTCCAACAGTGGAGGGAAAATACCGATCATGAACTCCTTAAAGGAAATAGTTCACCTTCGGAATTTTTTTTCAGAACACGATTTTATTATATTTTTTTAATAGTTTCTTTTTTCCTTTTTAAAAATGGTCCTACATCGCGCCAATTCAGGACAAAAGGTTGTAAATTATTGATTGTATGGTGTGCGTTATTGGTCTGCGCATGCTCCATGGCAGTGCTGGCACTTTCAGACGGTACGGTACATCATATATGCGCCGTATTACTTCGCCAAAAAGTCAAATATCTTCGGCTGGAGAGTCTTTTCAGCCAAGACAAGTTCCAGATAAGGATTTCTCAACACGGGCTACAAAACTGCTATTTCAGTTCAAAACCCATGTTGAAGGTGAACTATTTCCTTTAAGAAGTATATGTACTTGTTTTTTTATCTCCAAACTTTCAACTTCGAATAAGGAAATAATATTATTTAATTCTTAAATTTAGATCACATCATTTTAATACCATAACGGTAGCCAAATAAATTGTTGCTAATAAAATCAAAAGGTCACTATTTCCCTTTAACAGTAGGTATATAAAATTGGGTGTTTTACCAGTTTAATCTCAATGTGCTAGACCGTAAATAACCAAATGAAAAGCTGAATGTTGCGTGTTATACTTAACATTTTGACCGAGAAGTATATCATTAGCAGAACAGGTTAACAAAATACACAAAGTATTTCACCATGGGACACGAAAATATACAATATGTATTGTATTGGAACCCATAAAGTTAGTATTTGCCCTCTTCAGTTAACAGCTACGGATCTGTATTTGGTCACAGATGAATCTTCAGGAAAACAAACGGTACCTACTTTCAGTATGTCAAAAAATGGCGAATATAATGTAAGCCTTATACAATATACATTCTGCAATCCGTCCATAATGGCAATTTCACGCATGACCGTAGTCTGTCTTGAAGGGATATTGCCACCTCCGGAGGATTTCTAAAAAGCAACTTAAATGAATGGTGGGGATCAACAATCGTGTATGCTCAAGCTCAAACTTGCTCCTGCAGCACCTAAAGCAGGATATCAGCGTTTTTTTATATATATTATTTCTGACTCCAAAACGTTGGTCCCAGCTGTACTCAGTACTAGATTCATGATGGCCGCTCTCATCCAGTTTGGGTGTGAAATTGGCGCTCGCCCAAAGCCGAAGCGTCCGAATTCGCCGAGACTTAATCTTGAAAAGTCTATCTGTGTTATAAGGTATTGGTCACAGATCTCCTACGGCCCCAAAGTCGAGCCATAGCCATTCTTGTTGTTTTATTCATGTTATTACGAGCGAGCACGAAGCGCTCGTTCGTCTTTCCGTGGTATATGGGAAAAATCTGAATATGAGCGGCCCGGCCCGGCCCGGCCCGGCCCGGTTCGACCCGTGGCGACGCTTTTGAGAAGCTCATATCTCTGCAACCATACGTCCGATTGACAAGCTGACTTCTTTGCTGAGCAACCCCATCCAACCTTCCCTGTTTGAGACCGGTGCCGACTCATGTGAGTGACTATCACTGCGCGTGCCGCGTGAGGGGTGTTGAAAAGTGTTTTATCGCAAAAACTCTACAACGGCTGAGCCGATTGTGTGCAAATTTAGTGTGTGGTTAGGGACCCCTCAGCCGCCAATTTTCCACAAGTCAGGGGTGGGGTGCCTCTGCACGTGCGGACGTGCACACCCCTATTTTATATATCAGGAACGGCTGAACCGGTTGCGTTCTAATTTGGTGTGTGGTTGGGGACCTCTCAACCGCCAGTTTCCCACAAGTCAGGGATGGGGTGCATCTGCACGTGCGCACGTGCACACCCCTATTCTATATCTCAGGAACGGCTGAGCCGATTGTGTTCAAATTTGGTGTGTGGTTACGGACCCCTCCGCCGCCGCCTACCCACAAGTCATGGGTGGGGTGCCTCTGCACGTGCGCACGTGCGCACCTTTTTTTGTATCCAAGGAACTACTTGCCTGATCGGGTTGAAATTCACGATACATTTATTTCGCGCTCGCTCGTTCATCGCCAACTACGGCGCCTTACTGGTATTATGAAAGAGGCTATGGTTGTTGAAAATATAATTAACTGTATACGCATTTTAATTTTAAAGTGCACTGACGGAATGGTGATGTTGAGTTTGCAATATTCAAAAGCAAACCATAGTCCGCAAAGAATGATTATTGCGAGCGAGCGCGAAGCGCTCGCTCGTCCTTCCGTGGTGTATGGGAAAAATCTGATTATGAGCCCGACCCGACCCGACCCGTGGCGACGCTTTTGAGAAGCATATATCTCTGCAACCGCACGTCCGATTGACAAGCGGACTTCTTTGCTGAGCAGCCCCATCTAACCTACCCTGCACCGACCAGTGCCGACTCATGTGGGTGACTACCACTGCGCGTGGCGCGTGCTGCGTGAGGGGTGTTCAAAAGTGTCTTCTCGCAATAACTCCGCAACAGCTGGGCAGATTATGTGCAAATTTCGTGTGTGGTTAGGGACCCCTCAGCCGCCACTTTCACACAACTCAGGGGTGGGGTGACGGCACGTGCGCACGTGCACACTGCACACCCCTCTTCTATATCTCAGGAACGGCTGAGCCGATCGTGTTCACATTTGATGTGTGGTTAGGGATCTCCCAGCCGCCGCCTTTCCACAAGTCAGGAGTGGGCTGGCTTCGCACGTGCGCACGTGCACACCCCTATTCTATATCTCTGGAACGGCTGAGCCGATTGTGTTCAAATTTGGTGTGTGGTTAGTGACCTCTCAGTCCTCACTTTCTCACAAGTCAAAGGTGGGTGCCTCTGCACGTGCGCACGTGCGTACTTTTTTGTATCTCAGAAACTACTTGCCCGATCGAGTTGAAATTCCCCATACATTTCCTTAGCGCTCGCTCGTTCATCGCCAACTACGGCACCTTACTGGTAAATAGTGATGCGGCGACTCCAATTTTACGAATGTGTGCCAATGATGAGTGGTGCAAATGTACTTTTTTTATCTAATGGGGGGGGGGGGGAGTTTCGGGAACCAAATTTTGAAGGTGAAATCGGACACCCTTAATCTACCGATACACACAAAAAAACTCAATATTGGCCTGCGAGGTGGCAATATCCCTTTAAAAGTATCGCACATCTCTCCAGGTGGCAACGCTGTCGCGCTCGGAATGGTTTTAGAGTCCCTGAATGGGGGAGGGGGGGGGGTCACCCATTGTAGGAGGGTCAGCTATGGCGTCGCCCGACCGCTGCACTATGTCATAACTGCCTCTCATGAGTAGCCAAAATGGTGAATGATGAGTTGTCGAGCGTCCACTTATAACCAACATAGTTTGAAAACGAGTGCTTTGAAACAGATGAATGTTATATGGATGCATGCATGTTGCTGGTTTTGAGCGATTCAAGAATTCAAAGTATAAGCGCAAACTATGCCGTTGTCGATGCGACTACTCTTTGCTCCAGAGTTATTGGAAAACAGCAGGGGCTCCGCCACGCCTTTGAAATTGGGGGTACGGGTTCCAGGGAAGCCAAGTGTGGTCATGGTCACAGCCAGTGGCGTATTTCGAAATCCGTCAAGGGGAGCCAAGCCCTCAGGAGGGCGCCATATCCCCATACGAGGGCACCGTCAGTGAAAGGTGTTGAGTGTGGGAAGGGGTAAAAATAATGAGAACAACGGAACATTAATTTCTAGCAATCTTGTTGGTCAGCAAATCAAATGGCGGGGGGGGGGATAATCCCCCGCTGGCTCAAAAATGGGGAACGCGTCCCCAGTCCCCCGTGGCGGAGCCCCTGGAAAACGTTTATGGTTAGCAACCCATATAGGTATCAGCTGAATATGATGACGTTCGGATGAATCAGAATAGTCACAAAATTTAGGAACAATTGTCTAATGACAGGTATTATTTGCTTTCAAATTTTAGTGCGTACCATAGTATCCCAGAATAATTTGCTTGTGCATTCAAAACGTGTATGACGATATAAAAGCTTCCGTCAAATGTCAAATTTTCACCCGGGGCGAATGCCGTGTGCATCGGGTCGCCCGATACGTCGCGCGCTGCCCGCATCATTGGCTATGCAAAATGTCCATAACTCGGCTCTCATAACTCGCTGCCTCTCATATATATTTTTTTTGCATTATGTCCTTTCCACGTATATGTTTATGTTTCAAGATATTCTGAATGTTAGCGAACTACGGGAAATTTTGCCGTCAACGTGAAGTTTGACATTGTTAAATTTATAAGTTTGTTACAGGCATCAATTAATTGCTTAAAAAGGAAAAGTTGAAAAATAAATGGTGCTTGTCATCATAAGACTGTTCCGAGACGCCATATTCAGAATTGTCCGCATATCATCATATCCGGCTGAGATGTGGGCAGCCAAACTTAAGCGTTTTCCAATCATCCAGAGACAAGAACGTCATACTTTGCGCTTACACCGGAAGTGCTTGAATCGCTCAAAACGAGTATCGTCAATGTTTTCCATTTCTTTGAAGCATTTCTTCTCAAAATGAGGTGGTTTTAAGTGAGTGTTCGACAACTCACAATTTACCATTTTGGCCACACGTGGGAGGCAATTATGGCATGGTGCGCTGGGATGCCAACGCAGGCCAGTACGATGCAACGGGAAAAGAAGAGGATACGACAGGACCCTGGGCTACACGATACGCGATCCGCCTCCTGCCACTCAAACGGTACGGTGGGAGGATGTTCTGCTGATAACATTACGGTTCCCGGTTCTGTTCAGAGCATGACAGTGTGAAACTACTGGCCCTGCGTTACAATTTCCGAGGTGGCTTCCTGAGAATGCGGGCTAAAATAATCACCGTTCATTTCTTGTCTGTATATTTTGCACGAGGGTCGAGGTTTATGCTTGATAGTTGCCACGTTTGTAAATTCCAGTGGTGCCACCCCATGACAAGTGTTGTCCACTTGTTACCGCGAGCGACAAGGAACATATTTTGAATTCCCAAGTTTGATAGTGAGCTTAGCTACGCTGTCCATGTCCCGTCCCATTCCCGTTCCGTTTCCATCCCGTCTCCGTTCCCGTTTCCGTCCCCGTCCCCGTCCCGTTCCCGTTCTGTTTCCATCCCGTCCCGTCCCCGTCCCGTTCCCGTTCCCGTTCCCGTTCCCGTTCCCGTCCCGTCCCCGTCCCCGTCCCCGTCCCCCGTCCCCGTCCCCGTCCCCGTCCCCGTCCCCGTCCCCGTCCCCGTCCCCGTCCCCGTCCCCGTCCCCGTCCCCGTCCCCGTCCCCGTCCCCGTCCCCGTCCCCGTCCCCGTCCCCGTCCCCGTCCCCGTCCCCGTCCCCGTCCCCGTCCCCGTCCCCGTCCCCGTCCCCGTCCCCGTCCCCGTCCCCGTCCCCGTCCCCGTCCCCGTCCCCGTCCCCGTCCCCGTCCCCGTCCCCGTCCCCGTCCCCGTCCCCGTCCCCGTCCCCGTCCCCGTCCCGTTCCCGTCCCGTCCCGTCCCGTTCCCGTCCCGGTCCCGTCCCGTTCCCGTCCCGTTCCCGTCCCGTTCCCGTCCCGTTCCCGTCCCGTTCCCGTCCCGTTCCCGTCCCGTTCCCGTCCGTCCCGTTCCCGTTCCCGTTCCCGTTCCCGGTCCCGTTCCCGTCCCGTTCCCGTTCCCGTGCCCGTGCCCGTCCCGTGCCCGTCCCCGTGCCCGTCCCGTTCCCGTTCCCGTTCCCGTTCCCGTTCCCGTTCCCGTTCCCGTTCCCGTTCCCGTCCCCGTTCCCGTCCCGTCCCGTCCCGTCCCGTCCCGTCCCGTCCCGTCCCGTCCCGTCCCGTCCCGTCCCGTCCCGTCCCGTCCCGTCCCGTCCCGTCCCGTCACGTCCCGTCTCGTCCCGTCTCGTCCCGTCTCGTCCCGTCTCGTTCCCGTTCCCGTTCCCGTTCCCGTTCCCGTTATCGTTCCCGTTCCCGTCCCGTTCAATTCACATTTTACGTCCCCATCTTCTGTTCTCCACATTCCTTTAAGTTCTCTGGTCCTGTTCCTGTCTCCCATCACCGTATGTCGTATTGCATAACAGATTGATACATTCCGGTATTTATCCGATATGTGTCAGCCTTGAACAAACATTTTTTTCAGAAGGCCATTTTATTTTCGCACAGTCAACAACGCTGAACAATGTAGAAAGTAAAAAAGAGCAAAAGTTGACCAAGTTGAATTTTAATAAAGTGAACGGCTAACTCGAAGTACGTAAGGTCTGATAATCATATATGCAGGTTGAGCTTGTGAGCTTGCGATGACCCTGAAATTAACTTTTTGCGTTTGTATCATCAATTCTATTATTGACATACGCTGGGTAATATTTTCCTTTTTACCTCAGACACAAATCAACTGTTGCACACTTCCTTGGAACTTTCCAGACGCAACTGAAGTGCTTTAGATAGCGACAGCATCTATTCGGATAAATCACCTGAAATCCAGAGAAATTAATGCCAGCATCGTCGCTTCTCCGTCGTGGCTTAATGCAAACAACGATTAATAAATCGTTTTCTCGTGAGCTTAAATCAATAGTAGTCGAAATTTGAATGGATTGCATAATCGCTCGGCTCTGACTGCAGTTCATAGCTCTATTTGGGCATGATAAGCTTTCTCCATAGCATAATTTTCCTGTGCGGCGTTTAACTACGGGGCAACATGTTTTTTTCTTCTTCTCGTTAGACGATAACGATCCTTAACCCACGACTTACTGGGGGGGGGCTATTTTTTGCCCCCCCTCCCGTTATTTTGCAATAACTCCTAAGCAAACACCAGTATCGTCACCAAACTTGCAGTACATTCTCTCACATCAATTTTACACATGTTGGCAAAAGGAAAAATATGAGGTTATGATAGGTCAACCGGGAATGACGTCAGAGTGACGTCATGTTCTCCGGTTTTTGTTGCAAAATAATGGTTTGCGGAAAACGCTGTCAAAGGTACGATGTTTGAGATAAACTCAATTGTCTTAAATCAAATTACTCACAATATACCGGGATATCAAACTGCGATTTCCGATTTTTGAGTTTTTTCGAAATTAAAAATTTTGACAAATCCAAATACATTTTTTTAAACAAAATTTTCACACAAAAATCAGAATTATCCAAAAACCGGAATATATGTGATCGAGACGTGTTCGGTGAATATGTGTACCAAATTTGAAATCGATATCTTCGAAAATGACTGACTTATGACCTTTAAATGACAAAAATCGACCACCTCTCACAGCATTAATATGCATAAGGAACGCATTTCCGTTTTTGCTTTTTACTTCTATTTGTATGGAACAAACAATGTTCTAAGGTCATTTTTCGCGTTCTATACGAAAAACAAACCCATAAACATGTGTCACAACGCCTGATGATCGTAATCTGCATTTTGACCTCGTGACCTCGGATGACCTTGACCTGACCCAAGGTCATAAACAGCTTAGAAAGGTACTTAGAAGTGTCAGACACACGAATCATACCGATTTATCGACTGCTTATGCGTTTAATATCGCAATTTTGCGCGACAATTCCATCCATCGAGACCTTTTGACACGGTCAGACATTTTGTACTTGACCTGATCTGTGACGTCATCGGTGACCTCAAGGTCAACAATATTATGTTTCCCTCGATAAATTTTCCAGGGCTATCGAATGCCGTTTGAATTTTTACATTCGGTCCAATAGTTCCGGAGATCCGAGGGGAGGGGGAAATAGCCCCCCGGGCCCCCAGTAGGTCGCGTTATGAAATATACCCCAGTAACTCGCGGGTTAATAGTAAAAATGGTAGTAAAATTGGCCGAGGGCTTGAACAGTCTGCTATGAAAATGTGATTAGTATCAAACGGTGCATTTTAAATGTATCATGAATTTCGACTTACCGTTCAAAGACTTTGTGTGTTGTATTCACGCACCATGATTATAATGACAACTGACTCTCCATTAACTGAATCAATACGTCGTAATACGTAATGAAAGTAAGGCAATACATACCGATATGTATGTATTATGTATGTACCAATGTGTTGTTCCTGAGAACATGAGAAAAAAATTGCAATGATGAGCTTCGATTTTTTCCACAATATACCTACTTATTTGGATAACCTCTTTTAATTTTATCGTAGTATCTTTTTGTACCTGATTCGTTTGTCCATCCCTTCATTTAACTCGCTCCTTTTTTACATGTCTTGGCTCCCTCCACCTGGGTTATTATGTTTAGATTTATTCAGAAGTCGGACCGACTTCATTGCTGACTCGGTGACCTACCCTCCCCGTCCTCCCACTTCCGAGAATGCCTCACCCTCTGACCTGTCAGAGCTGTGTTGGGGTCCGTGGCCCAGGAGATCTCAAACTTTTTGGTACTGCCCGGTGTGAACCCGGCAAGTATGTGCGATACTTTTAAGACAGACTGTACATCGGTGCAACTTCGCATGGCACATGCACGCGTCAATATCGTTGCGCCGGAAGAGAGCTTTCTGCGTCATCCTCCCCGGATGGCACCGTGGCGCCGCCAGGAGACAATCCAGTTAACTTGTGGTTGGCGCACCAGCCGCAAGGTGCAGTGTGACGCGGACAATTGGTAACATGCATTCTGAAGGTCATGTGCGTTGGGAGGGAGGACGGCAAGCATTTGAAGCAGTACACCGCGCTGGCGGAACCAAACAACGAATTATTTGTATTGAATAAGGTAGAAAAGGTAAACCAAATGTAAAAATACTTACCAGTAAAACGCCTTTTTGGGCGATGACCGAGCGGGCGCGCTCTGGTAAAGCTAAAACAGGTTTGAAATATGAAACGGTACGGGAGCACACGTGGTAGTAACACATAGTCCTTTTAGTCCTCCATCAAAATTGCCAGGCCTCCATGCATGCCAGCATCAAAATTAAGTTTGATTAAATTGTTCATGATCTCCTTTCTCGAATCCGCCAAAAGGGAGTACGACTTGAGCGCTGCATGCTTCAGCGTATAAATTAATGCCTAGATTAATAATGCCATTTTTTTGTTGGCAAGAATGATTTTGGTTCATTTCGACGTTTGCGTGTGCCACGCGCTTTGGTACCACCCCTATCAGAACGCACCATATCAAAATCAACATTGATTTGATGGTCCTATCCAATGGTCCGCCCCTGTAGCCCAGTTGGGAGAGCGCCGGGCTTCTGACCTCACCCGGTAGTGGCAGCCCGGGTTCGAGTCGCTTCGGCGCTCGCTATTTGCCCCTGACTGGGATGGCCTGTGGCCGGTGGCAGCGGTCACACTCAATGTCAGGTGACGTCAGAGGGCGGGGCGGACCGTGTCCAGGTATGTCGGGCACGTAAAACTTTCGCTTCTAAATTCTGCCGGATGCCAGGAATTGCTTGATCGGGTGGTGGGGTCAGGGCTTGCGCAACAAGCTATGCTTAGCGTGGGGCCTGACCTCGGAAATCCATCCATTCAAAAACATTCGGACTAAATTTTTTTTTTTTTAAATGGTAAAAACCCGATCTCAATCGGAGCAGTGGTTGCAAAAATATTAGCTTCCGAAAAGCGTCTGTACGGCCGTGTCGGGCCGGGTCGGGCCGGTTCGGGCCGGTTTGGGCAGGGTTGGGCCGGGCCAAATGTAAATTTGTCTAGTAAGTTGACGAGAAACCTCACGGGCGCTTCGCGCCCGCTCAGTAATTACTCTAGCCCCAACCTTTTACTTGATGCAGACTTTTCCATTTTTGGGTTAGCAGAGCTTCTTCGTGGACTTTGGAGTTCTGTTACAGTGCGACAAAGATTGGAAGGATTTACGTGCCGCATGTCGTCGGTACCGTTTTTCCCGACACTGATATGATCTGACCGTGAGCGACTGCTGCCGTCCACCGAAGACCGTCCCAAAAGACAAGGGCCAACACTCAACAGCAACAGCTCTCGTAGGGACTCGAAATGTCGACTTAAAGGGAATAGTTCACCTTTAACATGGGGTTTTGGACTGAGATAGCAGATTTGTAGAGCAGATCTAAAAATGGGATGTGGTGAAATAATTACCTCCCTACGTTAAGTAATTTCGACACAGGACTAGTGGGCCCGGTTTCATTTCCGCTGTTCCGGGCCACGATCGGGACATGAACGCTCGCCGCCGGAGGCAGGGTACACTCTCTGGCACGTAGTCTCTCATCACGACGCCTCGTTAATATCCGCTCAGCCGCCCGGGCGGCGCGGCGGCCCCTTGTCAGAAACTGTACTTGGCGTCAGGCGGAGCCAGAATGCCAGCTGCTGTCGTACGATTTCTCGTGAAATGCAAAGAGAAACTTATTTCTTTCTCCACATATATCCATCAGTTGTCCAAACGAAAGTCATATTCGTAGTTTTGAGCTCAAGATGCACTGCATGGTTGAATTTCAAGACAACTTTCAAGGAGACCTATTCCCTTTAACATGCCAGGAGTCAGGACGGAAATTAAATCAGGCGGATCGCCTACCAATCGAGATAAAGGGAGAGTTTAAACTGATTTTGCAACAAGAACTCATTCAAAACAAAGTTGCCTTTAATAACTTTGCTTAGTTCACCTCGAAAGTCAGGGAATAGGCGGATTTTCGAGCAGCTTTCGGCACTCCGTAGTACCATGACCAGATTCGCCCTCTCTCAGTTTATCGGAGGCGTGACGTTACCGTCTTAATTACATTATTAAAATTCCCAAAGTTTCCCGTTACATAAACAAACTTGGTCACCATAGCTCAACACACATACACATCCGACGTGTCCTCGCCAAGTCAGCTTCTAGTTACGCAATGACATTAATCAGAGTCGAAAACACAGGCATGTGCAGCAATTCACTTGTATCTTTGTCATGGGAAAGACATTCGTGCTCCTTTAAGAAGCCACAAACCCACACGGTGCACTACAGTGCACAGTCATCGTTACGTAGCAGATAACTGCTCCGATTTGCGGGTAGCAACCTGAACGCCGCACGCAGTGTACGGTTGGGCTACACCCGATGCATTTTCATGTAATCGATCGGTCAGTTTGCCTGTTGAGGTGCAGTTCATCCGTAACATGACACATTACAAGGTAAGGCTCATGTAACTGCGATGTTTGACGTTCCACTCTGCAAACGAGGACCACGCATCTACCACTCGAAGTAATTCAATCTTGCCACACACACACCGCTGCAGCACTGGTGCCGCGAGCGCCTGCAGCTACAAAGCTGCAAACAGCTCATGAATATAGCTGAATATATTTACCACCGAAATGGAGCAAACACTTGGTACCCTTGTCTCGAAAGTTCAACCAGGACAACATCGGGTTCACAGCGTCGCATGGAAGTCCGCTATGAACCTTGCCACTTCAGCTCTGCCCATGGCATCCCAGCTCGACCGCTGAGGGTACCAGCCTGAGGTCACTGATGTCTCCGTGCAGGCCGGGCACTCGCCAGGCTTCCTCGCCGAAGAGACACTCGGGACGATCCGGCCCTAATCAGGATGTGATCGTCTGGCCGCTGTCCGACGGCCAAATGGAATGATGCGGCGATAACCGGCTCAGGGGCGGCGGGCGCAGTGTCCTCCGCGGTGGACGTCCAGACGTGCATACACTCAACGGAATACCACGGCGTAGTTATGTAACTATGAGGCAAACGAAATGCTGGAACGATCTGGAAGCCATTTCCAGACATCTGTTCGCCTTGAACTGCGTTCCAAGAGGTCTGTTGGGGGCGTGCCTGTAGCGTACCACAAGAATGATACCGATTTGTTTGGACTGCAAAATAAAATTGGTGTATGCTTGTATACAAAACTTATGACATTTCTGCTGCCCGCAGCAGTATTGTTACTACCTCTTTCCTTCAACCTGAATGAGTGCGTCGAAGTAGACATTTCTGGCGGCGACATTAACCAACATTTGTACCTGCACAAATGCACATGCCCTACAACAGGTGTTGACTTCAGGTGGGCAAATACAAAGGATCGAAGCCAGCGCCCTAACTCTTTTTCAACAGTTAAGCATGCATAACGTCCCCCAGAATGACTCGAATGAAACAGGTGGCTCGAAGTTACTAAAAGCTAAGCACGTAGGTGAAATATGCATTGGCATGCACAATGCATGTACATGTGCAGCCAGGGGCCAGCCACTAGTCAGGGGTAAGTCGGGGACCAGACACGGTTCATGAGGAACAGCGACGCCTGCAGCGGCGACGGCGTGGTGAGTCCGAGGGGCCAGTGGTCTGACCTGAAACACCCAGTCACACCTTGTCTGTACGTAATCCCACACGATCCCGCTCTCCGGCCCGACCGGCGAGACTTAAATGGAATTAATCGATCGCCCATGGATGATTCACATTGTATTGAGAAGCCAGAACAGGTTTACAGATGAATGTGCGTTCCGAATGTTTTACCGATGACGATGTATGATGTCATGGTATCGACATGCGGCTGTATGTTTGTTCAAATTACCGATACAATCGTGGTGAGTAGTCCAAGCTCCAAAAATGGTGTGGTACTTAGCACTAAAAGGCTACTATGGCGCGTTCGAATACTCTGGAGTCTGAGTCAAGAGTCGGAATATAAAAGGTAAAATGGTCTTTCACAGCAGCAGCCTAGACAAGATGAGAAGCCCCGTAATCTCCTTACAGTGTTCTTAGCCTTATATCAACTATTTTTGCCGTGAAAGAAAGAGGAAATACTATCACAAACTACATTCCAAGTGTCCAGCCCAAATCCACCTCAGCTTAGCAGCCGACTACATCATTCATTCAGCCGATGGTGAGCGCGGCGTTGTGCCGAATGACCGACCTCAGTGGGAACCCAGCGATGAGCGAGGTACCATGGCCAGGTCCGTGGTATGGCAGGTCAGTGTGCAAGATCACCGGGCCAGGGATCGCCGACACCGTGGAGAGAGGCGGTACAACACCCTGAACATCCCTTCACACCCTGAACACGCTGTCATTGTCTGCCGGTCAGTAGCTCATCGCGATCCCCACCGGCCCCGATCGAACCTGACCGATTCTGACCGAACCAGCTCGACCCCGAATGACATATGACCACCCGACCGACCCGACCTACGACGAACTGCGACAGATCCCGACCGACCTCGACCAACCCCGACCGACCTCTACCAACCCCAATCAAACCAGGCCGGTCCCGACCAACCCCGACTCCCGACCGGCCCGACCGACCCGGACCAACCCAACCGACCCAACCGACGGCCAGCCCTTCGTGGTCCACTCCGAAAGATAGACCTTCGTGGTCCACTCCGAGAGATAGACCTTCGTGGTCCACTCCCGAGAGATAGACCTTCGTGGTCCACTCTGAGAGATAGACCTTCGTGGTCCACCCAGAGAGATAGACCTTCGTGGTCCACTCAGAGATAGACCTTCGTGGTCCACTCAGAGAGATAGCCCTTCGTGGTCCACTCAGAGAGATATACCTTCGTGGTCCACTCTGAGAGATAGACCTTCGTGGTCCACTCTGAGAGATAGACCTTCGTGGTCCACTCCGAGCTATAGATCTTCACCGTACACAGGAAGGTAATCGGTGCCTGGGAGCGTCTGTACCCCGAGTCCCATCAGTGGATACGTCGCAACCCTTTATTACTCAGCAATATTACTAACAGCATCGTCACACGTGTGAACAAACCCCCCGGTTTTGGCACGTGCCCGCTGCTCGTCGGTATCGCCAGTGCAAACCTGGCACCAGCGTCAACATAGACAGGGTCATGACGTATTGGCAAGACTGTATCCGACTACCTAATCAAAGCAGTCATTGTACCGGCTGCTGCAAGAGTGACAGCAGTTTATGTTACCAGAAACAGTGGCAGATACGGGTCCACGCCTTGTCTCACATACAGGTGTTCAACTAACACCCGAGTTCAACTCAACTCGGGTGAACTGGTAGGTGGTTTGTGTACGGTACACAGAGAAAGTGTTTACTCAATGCAGCGCGGTATTACCACCACTATCGTTCCACCACTATCGACACCATCAACGACGCCAAGATCATCATATGACGCAGCAGGTATCTTATGCAAAGGCTACGATGAGTATCGATACCAAGGATCCTTCGACTACATCGAGCGATTGTACGACACGCCCAGGTCTTGTCATGAAGCTGTATGACATTGTAGGAGGCTGGAAAGGAATCGCATTGGTCGCCGACATCTCATCTTCACGCGTGCGCTATTAGGATTCCGAACTCCAAACAGTGTCCACAGTTGTTTAGCTTAGCCGAGTTGAAAAACGAGTTGTTCGTCATTTTCTCGATTCGATGTTCACGCTCGGTACTAGATGCCAACTAGATAATACGACATACACTTTGATATCGCGTTGCAATCATAAGGGCAAAACCAACATTGCAACGTGCAACGACATAGGAAATCCCAAATCGGGTGAACTGTCTGACCTAACCTGGCTGCCATCCACTCACTTCACTCGCTACTGATTAGACGCCGGGAAACAGGATACGGCATCAGGATGTAGTCCGTAACACAATGGTGAGACATACTACCGGTGGAAATGTCGCATGCACGCTCATTTTATCTCAAGGAAGCCCCAACGCAACGTGGGGAAATGTAACCGCACGTGTGTCATAAGGGATGGCGTGAACTTGGTGACTTGCTGTGCGACAAACACAGATTGGCTTTAGCCTATGTCATAAGTGCAGGAAGGCGTATATGTATGTGTCGGGTTCACGGGTATAGTGTTTTTATCAAATAATTCTTACACCACGATCGCCTATGCCAACATGTATACAGGAATCTAATTTTATATTGTCAAAAATGCCAAAATATGCACTTCACCAATCAATATCCAATTATCACAATGGTTTTCGTACGGCAATAGAATGATGCCGATGGCCACAAAGTTACCCGCGTCCGCTGACCATATAGGCACCTACCGCGGTGAGTTCTGCGTCGACAGGAGTACCCGTAGCCTGGGGAGACACAGCTGCCGACACGGCCACGGTCTGCCCTGCTGCCGATTGATGGCTCCTCCCGGGGCGCACACTGACCACCACCGTCCAGGCGGCCTCCTCCGTCACCGTCCAGAACACGCACACCGCCACCCCATGCACCGCACACATGCTGCCTCCTCCTCCACCTCCAGCGCGCCCCGACATGCTACCGTCGCCTCACCTCACCCATCACACTGAGGGCAGGTGGGCGGCACGGCCGGCGGCCGGCACACGCCATCACGTGACTCCCCGCCCGACAGCAGAGGCGTTTTACGTGAAGCCGAGCACATGTCCTATCGCACGAACCGGCTGCCAGGCACGGCCGCCTCCCGGCCGTTACGCGCCAAATTTGAGCGCGTTGTACGCGTCACTCGCAGCGCGCGCTTTTTCGGGCGCGCCAAAACCCACGCCGACGCGAGTTGACAGCGTCTGCGTACCGGCTCGACGACTGACTAGAGACGACTGAGACAGTCGGCAGGCTTGTCATGTGGTCAGACCAGGGTGGTCACTGGTCAGATGCCGCAGTCCCGTTCCTCCCTGGATGAGGCGGCGCCGCGACCGGCGCAAATGTGCTCCGTGCGCGCATTCTCCGCCAGTTTGGAAGTAATCAGACGATGTCCTTGGTGGAACATGCAGCATGACTACAACGGCGGTGGCCACAGCCACTTTCCTTGAAGTACGCATTCCGCGTGCTGATTTGCCAGATTAGTTGGGGGCGTCCGGAGTGACGGTTTCGTCAGCAAGCAGTGCCGCATTGCCGTGTCAATACAATGAAGCCTGACTGTGTGCACCTGTGCAGGGCACACAGGTTCAAGTTCACCTCCAGAGGTGCCGTCGGAGGCTTTGTCGAAGTCGCATAACAGCGAACGACGGACACACGTGACGACCTTCGGCATTAGCAGGACGCTACCGGCGCTCCACCTGCACTGAATATCTCTCCAAAAACAGAAATATCTCCCCAAAAACAGAAATATCTCCCCAAAAGCAGGTGGGCCAGCAACCGTGACGGCCATGGTCGCAAATCGTCTCAACAATACATCACGAATTACCCATATCAGTTAGATGCATATGATCGAAGCATGGGGAGACGAAGAACGACATGCCTTTGGTCCGGTACAACGAGACAGAATAAGACCTCAGTCAGTCAGCGATGTTTCGACAAACCACGGACGCTCCTGCCAGGTTACCGAGACAGAGGACAATGATAGATCACAGCGATAGATCACCTGGGACCTGGGAATAGATCACCTGGGGATAGATCACCTGGGGATATATCACAGCGATAGATCACCTGGGGATAGATCACAGCGCTAGATCACCTGGGGATATATCTCAGCGATAGATTACCTGGGGATAGATCACAGCGATAGATCACCTGGGGATAGATCACATCGATAGATCACCTGGGGATAGATCTCAGCGATAGATTACCTGGGGATAGATCACAGCGATAGATCACCTGGGGATAGATCACAGCGATAGATCACCTGGGACGGGTCAGGACGGTCGGCCGGATATCGCCCCCAACTCTCTCTCACTTACCGGGTGCAGCTGTTGGGTGCACATCAGGGGCTCCAGCACCTCCACGATTTCTGGCATGGTGCGCAGATTCGGCGGCGACGGCTGCCACGGCGCCGTCCCACTCTCTGAGTCGTCGTCCGCTCGACGTCGCCACGAAGCAGGCCGACCTTGCCCTAGAACTGGCCCTCGGCACTCGGAGCGCGGCCTCGGCCGGTCACAGCCGCTAAAAATACGACGCGTCGCGGCCGGCGGCCCAGCCTCCGCCGAAAATACACGCACGGGCTTCCGCGCTGGCAGCTCGACTAGGAGCGCTCCGCCGCAGCCGCCGTCCCCGGGAGCCGCACCGCGCTCTGCTGCAGCCGCCAGTTGGCGGCGCGTTAAGTTGGTGGCGCTCGCGGGGGCGACGGAGGCGGCAGCGGAGGCGGCGGAACGTGGCGTCACCGTGGCGGCGGGACGCCACCACCGCCGGCGGGGCCGCCGGATGACGCATCGGGCCGCGACCTTCTGACTCGAACAGACAGCCGTCCAAATTAAGAGGCGGCGAAAGTGGCGGCGCCGCGCGGCCCGGGAGCTTCAGGTTGTTTTTGGGTGGAGTACGCCGACTCTCTGCAGCTCCCTCGCTGGCAGTGGGGGGGGGGGGGGGAGGGGGGGGGGGTCACTGCCCACTGGCAGGGGTGTGGAGCACCTCCTGCAGTCAACCAATGGCAGGCCAGGCTGCAGACGCCCACGCAGACAGCTTGGGACCGTACACCGACTACTGAGCGAGCTTAACCGGTACCTAGCCGGTGTTCGGCAGATCCGATCTCCCGGATCAGCAGACTGACGACAAATCAATACATCCAGATGGTTCCGGATAGAAGCTTTATGGAAAACTTTTAGCGTTTCCGTTAAAACGACCATTACATGACATTTGTGTGCATACTAACCAGCAGAAACAGACTAATGCTCCCGACAATTATAAACCGTAAAAAGAACGCAAACCCGCTCTTTAATTTGCTAGAACTGCAATGCTTTTCAGGATTCCGCGACAGAAGAACGATCTAGACCCAGGAAATCAAGATGAAATGGTCAGGTGGGACGTGATGGCCTTACGTCATCGGAATCATAGTAATGCTATTGAGATCAGGTGCACTGCATGGTGCACGTGCTGACACTGAGGTTCCGCTATTGCAATGTCCTTGACACATACACTGCGAATTATAGTTACAAAAAACGAAAAGGTACCGAAACAATTTTAGTCGCTGCATGGCACGAAGGCTCTGTAATACTGGGCGTTGTATCAGAGGTGCTTGCCTGACCGCAGGCAGATAGCTGGGCGAGTTGCCGAGTGAGCACGGTCAGCATCAGCACGGCAGAAAGATATACTACCTGCAGCTGCACTTGCCCAACAACATAGCCAATAAATTGGCTAAGAATAGCACAATGATGGCGCCACGTTGAGTAAGGACGTAAACACGTGTAGTTGGCATCGTGTTGGGGGCAACGCACGCGCTACCCATCAATGGGGATGGAGTTAAACTAAAAAAGACACGTTTGCAGTTTAATTGTACTGTGCAGTAGTTTTCAATCGAAAAGTATCAAACAATATTAAATGAGTACGTAACAATTTGCATTAAAGATTGCATTGAAAAAATGCACTTTCCTTTTATCGAAAGGAACAGTTGTCCCCGCCTACGGGTCATGTCTATCTTCAATTTACGAATTTTGAATTGGGTCGGTTGCGGTGTAGCGGGTAGTGAGTTAGCTTAGTGACCGGAAGGTCCCAAAATCGAAGCCTTCCCGCGCGCTTCCCGATCGCATCCGTACATGTATGTACATATGTGTAATGTGCATGCTCCTCCCCGGATACTGATAGAAATAGGGTAAAATGGGACGTAAAGCCTTATAATTACCAGTAAAATGCCTTTTTGGGCGATGACCGAGCGGGCGCGCTCTGGTAAAGCTAAATTAAGTTGTATTCAATTGTTCATTATCTCCTTTCTCGAATCCGCCAAAAGGGAGTACGTCCTGAGCACTGCATGCTTCATCGTATAAATCAATGCTTATATTAATAATGCTATTTTTTATCAATAATTATTTTTGTATTTGTTTTAGCACTGTTTTGAGAACAATTGAAGACATTGCAATTACAATAATAAATAACCTTATTCTCATAATGCCGAAAAATATTTTAAAAAGACAAAGTCAAATTAGGGAGCTTTCGGCTTGCGCCTTCATCAGCCATAAATGTATTATTTTCCATTTTTGTCACCAGTTAGCAAAAAACATAAATATTCAAATATCCAGTAACCTGCATTCGGCACACATGCACTTCCAAGATGGTAGAAATTCAAGTAGGCTGCGCACAGCAACATGCCAATCAATTGGTCGAGTCGGGGTAGTAATGCTATTCGACTCGACCAATTGATTGGCATGTTGCTGTGCGCAGCCTACTTGAATTTCTACCATCTTGGAAGTGCATGTGTGCCGAATGCAGGTTACTGGATATTTGAATATTTATGTTTTTTGCTAACTGGTGACAAAAATGGAAAATAATACATTTATGGCTGATGAAGGCGCAAGCCGAAAGCTCCCTAATTTGACTTTGTCTTTTTAAAATATTTTTCGGCATTATGAGAATAAGGTTATTTATTATTGTAATTGCGATAATTATTTTTGGTTAATTTCGACATTTGCGTGTACCACGCGCCCTATCAGAACGCAACATACCAAAATCAAAATTGATTTGATGGTCTTATCCAATGGTGAAAATCTGATCTCAATCGGAGCAGTGGTTGCAAAGTTATTGGCTTCCAAAAAGCGTCTGTATGGCCGGTTCGGGCCGGTTCGGGCCGGTTCGGGCCGGGTCAAATGTAAATTGGTCTAGTAAGTTGACGAGAAACCTCACGGGCGCTTCGCGCCCGCTCGGTAATTATGGAGCGGGCGCGAAACGCCCATGAAATTTCTCGTCAACTACTAGACAAATTTACATTTGGCCCGGCCCGACCCGGCCTGACCCGGCCTGACCCGGCCTGACCCGGCCTGACCCGGTCCGACCCGGTCATACAGACGCTTTTCGGAAGCTAATAACTTTGCAACCACTGTTCCGATTGAGATCGGGGTTTCACCATTGGATAGGACCATCAAATAAATTTTTATTTTGTTATGGTGCGTTCTGATAAGGGTGGTACCACAGCGCGTGGCACCCGCAAACGTCTAAATGAACAAAAATCATTCTTAATCAAAAATGGTTTGATTTATCTAAGCATTCGTTTTTTTATACGCTGCAGCATGCAGCGCTCAGGACGTACTCCATTTTGGCGGATTCGAGAAAGGAGATCATGTACAATTTAATCAAACTTAATTTTTATGTTGGCATGCATGGAGGCCTGGCAATTTTATGGGGGACTAAAGGGACTAAAAGGACTATGTGTTACTACCACGTGTGCTCCCGTACCGTTTCATATTTCAAACCTGTTTTAGCTTTACCGTGCGCGCCTGCTCGGTCATCGCTCAAAAGGGCGTTGTACCGGTAATAATTATTAGCCTGATAATTAGGTATCAGCGTTATAAATAGGTCATAATTGATTTTAATAGAGACGAACATATACCTAATGGAGCAGATCAATTTTTAAGCAATTCAGTAACAAGTATAAGTAAATATACAACACATATATATATAATTCCTTGCTCTAGGCTGTTTTGATGCCCGTCCGATTCGTCCGGATTCAAGGCCACGTGTGACCGCAACCACAAGTGAAGGACATTAAACGTAAACTTCCGCCTACGTCTCAATATCGCCGACAGAAACAACATGAACCCAAGCTTACAGAGACCGTTCCTTGTACTACATCGTTCGGTGTGTCGCACGGGTTTTAGCCGTATAGTAAGTACGGGATGGGAAACAAATAAGGATGGTTAACTATAAGAATCGGAGCTGAAGCGCAGTATCGTCAAATAATTAATTGAAACCGTATGGACTCTCACTGTATCACTTCATAAGCGTACTAAACAAACGTGTTCATTTTTTTAGGAAATGTCAGAGGAAGGTCATTTGATATGCATCCTTATTAATTTTTTCGACATGATGCACGCAACATTTTAACAACCAGGTAGGTGAACTGGGGCTGTAACTTGGTGACTGCCAGTTACTTCATATAAAAGTGTGTCCTATGCCAGAAAGCATAAACAGTTGGGGCACAGCCATCATATTAGCATGAAAATCAATTGTAAATGCACACGGAGACTGCATCATGGTGGTAGACACCTTAAATAAGTGGTAGACTGCGCCGCACGTCACAAAGGATTGCGGTACAGCCTACATATTTTCTAGGGGTGGTAGATATACAACCGCCCTACGGAAGGCACCCGTTGATTGAACATCGTAAGCTTTGTGATGAGTAATTCACAAAACGAATATAATATATGCTTGTGTCAATGGCGGCGCCACCATAGGGGCAGGGGCTGGGGTGACATTGCCCCCTTAAGATTTAGGCCACCGTCAAAATTTGACTGGTGCTGTTTTACCAAAATTGTGGATTCCGACCGCTGCGAACATATGGAACAAGTTCCCTTCGTCGACCAATGCAAATTTTAGTCACGTTATCCTATATTGCTATTCAAACTATACTATCTAGTCATGACCATAATATTCGCCAATTTGACCGAAGCTTTCGCTCTGTATCGGGTAATATAACTTGACTTATCTAACAGAGAGCACGCCAATGCAACAGCTGTACCGACGCCACTGGGTGGGGCAGGACAGGGTGGCGGCAACGGGCAGAGCAGGGCCCAGCAGGGTAGGACGGGACAGGACAGAGAGGGACAGGACAGGACAGGGCGGGACAGAGGCGGGGCAGAGGCAAGACAGGGTAGGACAGGGCAGGACATGGCAGGATAGGATGGAGCAGGGCAGGACATTGGAGGGAGGGCAAGACAGGGCAGGGTAAGGCAAGGCAAGGCAAACCAAAGCAAGACAGAGGTGGGGTAGGACACGACAGATGGTGGATCAGGGCAAGGCAGAGGCAGGACACAACAGGGCAGAGGCGGGGAAGGGCAGGGCAGACGTGTCATATATATTTTTTAACGTGCACAGCGTGGGTTAAAATCGCGCCGACCACAGAATACCCGGGGGCGGATAGCCGCCCCCCCCCCCCCTAAGATCTCGAAAACCACATGGCGTAGAAATCAGTGGAAAACGGCGTTAGTTAGCTCGAGACAAGCTTTATCGAAATTATACCGGCCATTTTGTTAGGCCGGTCAATATTGAGGTCACCAGAGTTGATAAAAAGACAAAATTCGGCTATATATGGGTGTCCTTAACACAACCGTATATATCTCGATAACTCAAAGAGACTCACTTAAATGGTTCGTAAGATAATTCAATTTGCTGTCACTGAGATTCCATCAGAATTGACCTAAGGTCAATAGTTAGGTCAGCAGAAGCCATTGAACTTGAAATATTCTAAGAAATGCCGAATTATTCAGAAATAAATTTTGACAGGAGCATGGCAGATATTTTTTTTTCATCATTGCGCTTCTCTCGTCGAGGTACATCGAATGATATATCGAGTGACCTAGTTAGGTGATATAAAAAATGAACTAATCTGCGGTCAGGTCAAGATCATGTCAAGGTCAAATTTTGCATCCATCGATGCGTCTCATCGAGCTAAATAAAATGGTGAAACCCCCGACTGACCATGCCCTTGCTCTACCTTGGTTTGGTAAAGAGTTATTGAAGACAAATCACACGTGACATGGGGGTTACCTCATACTTGAGTTCGCCTCGAGGAGGTCAGAAAGAGGGGCCCGAGTGGCTCAGTCGGTAGAGCGTTGGGCTCAGAACCCATGGGTTCCGGGTTGGAGTCTGTCTACTGGCAAGGTCATTCGGTTCCCCCGCTTGGGTCGGCGTGAGACTAGAAATGACGACAGTCGCGTAGTCATAAAGCCCTAATACCACCAGACTTCGAAGAACATAATTGTGGCATAGGGCATTGCATTTGGCACAAGAATGGTGGATCTAGTGAAAACTGGTTAAATTTAGCCCTATGGATGTATGTGTGTTTTCATTTTTCCACACTGACTTATAGTGAGGAACTCACCAAATCGACCTGACCTTCGGTCACCGATATAACAAATATAGAGATATACGAATTGCAGGTACTTATGACCTTTATAAATCTTGTGAGTTTCAAACCGTTCGGTTAATCACTGTGGCTTTGACAATACCACAAATAAAAAACTTGCTTAGAAGTGGGGTCACATAACATAACCTGTTGACCTGACCTGATATGACCCTGAGGTAAAAAACAAAACAAATATCACAATGTGGGTTATTGATGCCCAAACAGTCATGCCAAATTTGGCGGCTCTGCGTGCCGCCGTTTCCCGCTATTTATGAAAATCATCAGGGGGGGGGGGTGATGTCTGCCCCCTAGCAGTGCACGGGGTAAATTGATTGTTTATCAATATCTAACCAGCGCCTCCTGCATCGATTCATGTCGGGCGCCGGCTGCTTGCACGTTTCTTTCACGTGATATGACTCCTTGTACTGCGATGCTTTTTCTTCTTCATTTATCTAATAATATCTGGTTTTGTTGTGATAGAAGTTTATCACATACGCTGTGGATAAACTTGCATGATATATAAAGTCATAAGTACAGCAAACACACCACTGGTGGACGCGTTTCGTCTTACAGACCTCATCGGCACCGTATGATTAGACGAAATTATACACAGGTGTGTATAATTTCGTCTAATCATACGGTGCCGAAGAATTCTGTAAGACGACACGCGTCCACCAGTGATGTGTTTGCTGTTCTTTGTATCTTTGTATGTCATAATTGTCTTTGTATGTCATAATTGTCTTGACATTAATAAACTTGCTTGTTTATATCAATTACGAAATTATAACCAAATAATTATACTTTATTTGTTACTTTACCTCAACATTAAAACTTTGCCTTACATATATGTAAGAAACGAGTTTCTTACTCGTGTCTTCTCCTAATTCTTGTCCAACGTACTGAGTCCAAAGATTATACTTACAGAAGCTATTATTTGCTCATTATAAATTATCTACCATCTGAAAAACGCGATACCTAGTTAACCGGCGCCGTGCCGGTGCTCGGCGCCACCTTCGCAGTGCCGGGGGGGGGGGGGGGGGGGGGGCGTTCCGACGCCCCCTCTAACTCGGTTCCTATGGGACGTAGACAAAAACCGAAAACAATGTTCGAAAGCTCGATATCACAGGAACTATGATGGCTAGGAACAATAAACAAAAGCAATGGAAAGCTCTTGAAAAATGCAATCGCCACGGTGTCCTCAGATTTAAGCCCAGGTCAATAGTGTAGGCTCCAGAGGTCATCAAATGTCAAAAAGGCCATTTTTGTATAGCAAAAACAGTTTTCACAAATATCTGTTTACGTAATAAAGATAGGATAATGATTTCGACGCCATCTGTTTGTCTCATCAATACCCTTTGCATCATATGTATGATGACCAGGTTAGGTTAACTTATAAATTTGACCTCAGGTCAAGGTCAAGTGGTGACCCAATTAGGTCATGTTGTACATTGGGAGACGTGTGTCGACGAGAAAAATACATTGGTGCCAGTTTCACTTCTCCATCTTGATTTTGTAGAGTTATTGGCAAAAAAAAAGTGTTGGTAACCTCGGATGACCTCATCTGACCCTGTAGAACTGAACACAATTTGCACCTGGAACTTCAATAATGGCCTATGATAACATGATCCAGAATGAATTGGGCTGATATCATTCGCATCCTCAGAATAGGAAGCATTTGATTATTTCCCCGTTGATTTATATTGGGGAGGTCACGAAATTGATCTGACGACCTTAGGTCACCGATATAACAAATCCGAGACAAAATAATTGTAGGTACTATTGCCCTTATGCATACCTGCAAGTACTAAATCTATCAACCAAAAACTGTGGCTGTGGAACGACCGGAAACATTTTTAGAGGTGGGGTCACGTGACCTGATCTGTTGATTAGACCTGACATGACCCGAAGTCAAAAATTTCACACTATGTGAATAATTGATGTGCCAACAGCTGTGCCAAAAACAGGGCCGCTGCTCGCCGCCATTTTTTTTATATTATATCCTTGAAAAACCTTAGGGGCGTCTAACCCCCCCCCCCACCCGGCACGGCGCGGGTTAATTCATCGGGGGGGGGGGGGGTGCTAGTAATAATTCATGGGTCCGGTATCAAAATGAAATGTGCGAAACATATTTGAAGAACTTGCAAAAATAGATATAAGCTAATTAATAACACAAAAATTGGACGAAATGTGTTGGAGTTTAATCTTGTTTGTCGCGAGGTTTATAAGCATTTTATACTTCTGTGGCACTTTTTCACAGTAGAGGATACATGCGTACCTAATCAGTAAATTTGTCCACCCCTGGCAAAAATCCGTGGCGCCGCCCTTGGCTTGTGTTCCGTTTTCCCAGAAGTCAGAAAAGCCTATTTCGGCTGAGGTTTAGCCCGTCAGTGTTCACTCCAAGTTAGCCTATTACTTTTTTTCATTATGTTGAGCAGTGACGTCGGGGTTGCAATAAATGTCCACATAATAAATGTAAAGCAAAAATAAATTATGCTTGTTATCCCAAACATCCAAACATAAAGGCTCACCCACTCCTGATTGGGTGAGCCTTTAGCCTGTGGCGATAGTTGACAGCACCATCTTCTTCGCTGTTTCTGTCTGTCCGTCTGTCCCTGCGCGAGCCGCACATCACCGGAGGCGGCACCAGGCGTCGGCCGATGGCCTTGAGGCCAAAGACCGTACGGCCGGGGAGAACGGGAGAGCATGAGACAGAGGCCAGACGGTGAGACATGTGTCGGTCGCCTGGCCGGTATGGTAAGCAGGATGTAGTCGTACACAAGCCTCGCTACAGAGTACACTGTGGAAAACCCTACAGCCGCGTAGACGTGAAAACCCGGGAACCTACAGCGTCCGCGTCTGCACCTGACCGGGGGGGGGGGGGGGGGCGCAAGTTGTTTGGTAGCCGTGACATCACCATGACAGTCAAATCCCGCTCCACAGTGTTAAGTCAATGCAAAGAGGCTTGGTAGTTACCCCCCCCCCCATTCATTTGTTATCTAAGATAGATGGATACAAGCATTTATGCTCAATGGGAAGCTCGTTTCTTCAAGATTCCTGGAATGACCTCCAATTTTACCTGAGACACTCCAATCGTGCACAATTCTCGGCTGACTAATTGTGATATATCGTTAACATGGTGTTTATAGGCATTTTTCCAATACAATTGATGTACCAATGAACTTTAAATATTAGTTTCATTCGAATGCACACAAAATTGTATTAAATATATTTCGTGTTCTATTCAGATATTTTCCGATGTGATTACCATATCCTACTATATAGTTGAAATTCTAGAAGAAGATGATAACTATTGCAAAAAGCATACCAGAAATAGTTGATATGGTAACATAGTTAGTTTATTCTAGTTTGAACCAGGCGTGACATAGCCATGGCAGTCGCCAAACTTGAACCTACTCATATAAGTACTCTGCACCTGACCGCAGGGGTCAGATTTCCTATCTCTTTGTGGGTGCCAGAGCACCCACAAAGCTGGAATGGGCACCCACAATAGTCTTTCGGCACCCACAATCAAGAACATGTTCCAAAATGCATAATAGTGAAAACTATTTTATTTTTCAAGATCAGTATTTCGCTGATCGTCAGATGTTACAACTTGAATGATTGGCAGTAGGTTTTTATTCCAAGCATCACTTTGAAATATTCCCAGCCGTTATGATCACACTTTTCCTAGCACAAAATACATTTTGCCATGACACTACCTGTCAATAAACTGAACATGTATTTATTAAAACCTTGTTTTATTTTATGCTGGAAGTTGTTTGATGCACATGTATTTACTTCAACGTCCATATACTTTTCCAAAGAAATCTATTACAATTTTGTAAGCTGAAGGCGTGTCTGGATCGATGGAAGTTTCAATTGTAACTGTGCTATAAAGTACGTTTTAGTAACGGAGAAATGCACACCTAATAGTTTTAGAGTGCTAAACGAAGTTGATTTAATTTTCATAAACAGACGCTTTTATTGTGTGATTTGCCCGCGCAAGTGACTTTTGGGAACGTCCTCATAGACGTCGCTGCCAGGCCGAAACGAAACAGGCCCTTCGTCTTTGAATAACGGTCTTCGTATTTTCGATTCTATGTACTGGGGAGTATGTACCCGAAGCGATATTTCGTCCAGACTGAAAGACGAACAAAGACATTTTTGATTTAATAATGATTGCAACGATGTAGTCAGGACGGACACAGATAGCATGTGCAAATTGTAACCGATAAACGGCAAACTAAAAACACGCATCGACATCCGACTAAAATAAACTAAAAGTTATCTTCATACTTAGTGTAGACGATCGCAGCTGTTTTAATTTTGCAGTCGATCAATGTGTTGAGCAATTAACAGAAAGAAGTAAACGTAGGGGAAGGTGGGGAATTTGGACCACTGGGGTAATTTGAACCACCACCCTTCCGGTCAAATCCAGACCTACGATCCATATCAAATCACGATATCTACGATGCTCGACACAAACGACGGCCGCATGCATATGTTGTTGAAATGTTGTTTTGCACGGAACCATTGGTCGTAAGGAGAAATGGTTACTCTGACATCACCAGGTGGCAATGCCGCGGCAATTGGAACATCGTTGACAGGACGCATTAATGTCTCCCGAAGTATCGGAACGGAGTAATTTGGACCGGTGATGTTCCTTATCACTCAATCAGTAAATGCACCTTTTCGACGCCTTTCCTCGTTTGTTTTGTGCAAACGACCACGCCTGTGCAAAAAATGGACTCAGGATTACGTATTCTGGACCGATGACCCAAATGTTCATGTATATATTCCCTATGTTCCTTTCTTAGTTCCCATTGTAAAGTGTTCAGTGCACAAGGTCAATATATTTTGCACATATATAACTTCGGTACTGGATTGATCATACCTGTTGTTATTCGGATGTGTCGACCATGGTTGCAAGCAGATGTTGGAACGTATAAGGTGCAGTGGCAGGGCCTTCGGATCAGGGTGGTCCAAATTATTCCACGATTTTTCTGATCGTGAGTTATGACATGACCTCATTCTAAAAAAACATTGGACAAGAAACAGGCAATCTGAAGCGACAAGTGGTTAGCGTAAGAAGAAATAGGTGCAAGGATTTGGAGCTGCATCTACCCAAACTCAATAATACAGGATACGTATTTAAATGACACATCCAGGTGACTCAGTCAAAGCTATGTAGTCCGAAATCCGATGATAATAAAGGAAATAACCAGTAACCTCATAATAAATACATAAGTAAATTTATACCGGAGTTCTACTGTTATATATATTTTGCCTGTTGCGGCTTAATCAGCGAAGATAATATCGATAATACCGATCGGTTTTATCATTGCTGATGAAGCCTCAAGAGACGACATTTTTAACAGTATAATTTCGGGCACAATTGATTTATTTGCTTATCATGAGGTTACTGGTCATTTGTTTTATTATCATCGTCATGATCAAACTCACTGGAGTTTTTGCCATCGTAGTGATCCGAATTCTCCCACCTTCCCCTACCTACCAAAAACCAGCACAGTTTTTTTTTTCGTTGGCTGCTGGAGTGGGATGGATGGGGACAAAATAATTTTCAGTTCGGGCACCCACAATCATTTTCATAAAACCACACCCCTGCCTGACCATGAGCGAATAGCTCCCCAGGGCCCAATCTTACCAAGTGCCGTGAATGCGCAAGTACGCATCTACGGCAAAGATGCCGTAGATGTGTACTTGGGGCGGTGCGTGTGACGTCGGCATGCCGTACTTGGGTCTATTGACTAGTGTTTAGATACTTGCCAGTTGCTACTAGATGCCGTTGCGTTGCGTAGCTGACATGCAAAATTAATCCCCTACTCCTTTCCCCTTTCTTGCATTTTGCCCAACTTTAAGTGCTCTTCAGCTTCATACGCCGCCCATTCTGTACCAGTAAGGCGCCGTAGTTGGCGATGAACGAGCGAGTGCGAAATAAATGTATGGTTAATTTCAACAAGATCGGGGAAGTAGTTTCTGAGATACAAAAAAAGTTGCGCACGTGCGCACGTGCAGAGGCACCCCACCCTGACTTGTGGAAAGGCGGCGGCTGAGAGGTCCCTAACCACACACCAAATTCGAACACAATCGGCTCAGCCGTTCCTGAGATATAGAATAGGAGTGTGCACGTCCGCACGTGCAGAGGCACCCCACCCTTGACTTGTGGAAATTTGGCGGCTGAGGGGTCCCTAACCACACACCAAATTATAATACAATCGGCTCAGCGGTTCCTGAGATATAGCATAGGGGTATGCACGTGCGCACGTGCAGAGGCATCCCACCCCTCACTTCTGAGCAACTGGCGGCTGAGAGGCCCCTAACCACACACCAAATTTTGAACACAATCGGCTCAGCCGTTCCTGAGATATATAATAGGGGTTTGCACGTGCGCACGTGCAGTCACCCCACCCCTGACTTGTAGGAAAGTGGCGGCTGAGGGGTCCCTAACCACACACCAAATTTGTACATAATCTTCCCAGCTGTTGCGGAGTTTTTGCGAGAAAACACTTTTCAACACCCCTCACGCGGCACGCACCACACGCAGTGGTAGTCACCCATATGAGTCAACACTGGTCTCAAACAGGAATGGTTGGATGGAGCTGCTCAGCAAAGAAGCCCGCTTGTCAATCGGAAGAGCGGTTGCAGATATATGAGCTTCTCAAAAGCGTCGCCACGGGTCTGGTTGGGCCGGGTTGGGCCGCTCATATTCAGATTTGTCCCACACACCACGGAAAGACGAGCGAGCGCGAAGCGCTCGCTCGTAATAAAATAATATTTTACCTGAGCACCAGCTTAATCTAAAAAATAAATATCACGTGCATATTTAGTGTTTTCCTATTCTGACACAATTCATTGCTGAAATAGTCGCCGCTAGATGGCGTTGTGCAGCCCATTCAATGTTGCGCTATGTTTTCGTTAATTTTTCTTTCGTCTTAAACTGCATCGTATGTATCACTCGCTTTGCGAATGAAGCTATAAAAAGCCCGTGATTTCAACCTGTTTCTGGAGTTAATCTGTCGTCAGCCATTTGTGCAGTCGCCGAAAGTTTTCCAAAACTCACTACCGTTTTGTATCACCGGTGAACAAAACGCATTCGTCGCGGGCAAGTACGGCATGCCGTACTTGGTCCAATGGACCAATGCCGTACTTGGATCCGCCGTACTTGCCCATTCACGGCATTTGGTAAGACTGGGCCCAGAAGGGACGTAAATGAGTACGCTGTGTGTCCAAAGTATTACATCATTTATCTCATTACCGAGCGGGCGCGAAGCGCCCGTGAGGTTTCTCGTCAACTTACTAGACAAATTCACATTTGACCCGGCCCGACCCGGACCGACCCGGACCGACCCAGACCGATCCGGACCGACCCGGACCGACCCGGACCGACCCAGACCGACCCGAACCGACCCGGCCTGACCCGGCCCGACCCGGCCATACAGACGCTTTTCGGAAGCTAATAACTTTGCAACCACTGCTCCGATTGAGATCGGGTTTTCACCATTGGATAGGACCATCAAATCAATGTTAATTAATTTTGTTATGGTGCTTTCTGATAGGGATGGTACCACAGCACGTGGCACCCACAGACGTCGAAACGAACAAAAACCTTTCTTGATAAAAAATGACTTGATTTATCTAAGGATTTGTTTTTTGTATACACTGAAGCATGCAGCGCTCATGACGTACTCCCTTTTGGCGGATTCGAGAAAGGAGATCATGTACAATAAAACAAAACTTAATTTTTATGTTGGCATGCATGGAGGCCTGGAATTTGTATGGGGGACTAAAAGGACTAAAATGACTATGTGTTACTACCACGTGTGCTCCCGTACCGTTTCATATTTCAACCCTGTTTTAGCTTTACCAGTGCGCGCCCGCTCGGTCGTCGCCGAAAAGGCGTTTTACTGGTAAATAACTAGAGCGTGTCCTTCACACTCCGGAATCGAGTTTATTGAAAACTTAGATGAAATAAGTAAAAGATAAAGTTGACATGGATGTGACTAAGTTTGTTTATCAGACTTAGCAATGTTAATTTAAAAACCGATACTTTTTACTGTCACATAACCACACGATAACTGCAGCGACATCTGGCAAACTGTTTTTCAACCAAACACAAACCCGCAAAGGTTCTTCTCTCACGGTGTATGCACAATGCACATTGTGCACCGCCGGCAAAATGGAATGCAGTCGAGTGAGGGCTGTACCGTTCCAGCCGCCAACGTGGCGTCACAACACCGAAAAGCACCTCCCGCGGCGTTAGCTCTCAGTGCACCCGTACCTACTCTACTGCCCTGCCATGTAGCGGGGCGACCAGGAAAGAATCATAGCCCGTCGAAGACACATCTGGATCTACTACGCAAACCATCGCCGCCCCCACCGCCGCTGCCAGAACCCCGCCACCCCCGCCACCACCGCAGCCGCCACTGCGTTCAGACAGCCTGTCGGCTCCGACGCCATCGACGACCCCGCCCACCCGCTTCCGCCGTCACTGCTCCGCCCCCCGTCACTGCTCCGCCCACACGTGGTCGCAGACCGTGGGAAGGAAGCGCCGCTGCCAGCTGGGAGTCGGGGCGGCCGGGCCAGCGCGGCGGAGGCGGCGGAGGCGGCGGTGGCGGCGGTGGCGGCGGAGCGGCGTGGGCGGAGGACTGTAACTTATGTGGAGGTCGCGCGGACGGCGGGCGGCGGGCGGCGGGCGGCCGTGGCGTCAGGGAGGCTGGGAGTGGAGAGGACAGACAGGGTGAGGTCAATACGGCCCGCGCAACGTCACACAGACTCCAAAGCGCGACCGAGCCACGCCGCGCTGCGAAACACGGGTGCCCGTTAATGCAGCTGACCAGGCGCCGCAGCAGCAGGTAATTGCGTCGGCCCGGTGTGGGCGCAGCGGGCGCAGCACCAGGAAACACAGGTGCTCGATCACAACCGGCAGATGGCCTTCGGTGTCTGGGCCGCGGGCCTTCCTTCCCACGCTCCCAGCTGGGACGACCAGGAATACGCCCGGCCCCGGCCCTAGGCACCACCGAACAATCTGGCCAACACAAATGACAGAAAGAGACACGGTAGTCCGGTATTTTGCTGATTTTTCCTGTGGAAAAATAAGGAGTTCTCGACGATACAGGCATGCATGAGAACCAGCAACTTACCATCCAGTAACTTACCGTCAAGTAACTTACCATCCAGTAACTTACCATCCAGTAACTTACCATCCAGTAACTTACCATCCAGTAACTTATCATCCAGTAACTTACCATCCAGTAACTTATCATCCAGTAACTTACCAACCAGTAACTTACCATACCAGTATTAAGATTATTAAGCTTTTTACTAGCATGTAAGCAAGATAGTAGAGCAGCGCAGCGAAAATTTCATGCGCTTTTTAATAAAGTTGTGAAAATCTCACAACAGTTAGGCAATTGTATAAAGTTAATTTTGTGATGTGGAGGCAAGCTGGATTTTGCCAATGAGGCACGTGCCTGACCCAGAAAGCACGAGGTACCTCTATTTTTTAGCATGCTAGTAACGTGTATTATCCCTGCTGCTCTTGTTCTATGTAAGGTAGAACATTTAGGAGTGTTGGGCCTTATAGCTGACTAATGACTTGACCTTGGCACATGATGGCGTGAACTGAAACCCGGTGTTACCGCCGGGGGTGGTAAAAGTGCTTTGAGTAGCCCCGACCAAAAGTGGCACATACAAAAATGACCCCAGCACAGCTGGGTCCATTTTTTTACTTGACATGAATACCCTAACACCTAACTGCATGCTCACGTCATCCCTATATTTTAACCAGCGCCGTGCCGGGGGGGGGGGGGGGGGGGGGGTTAGACACCCCTTCAGGTTTTTCGCGGATAGCGGGAAAACGGCGAAGCGCAGCGCCGCATTTTTGGCACAGCTGTTTGTGCATCAATTGTCCACATTATGATAACAAAAATCCTCGGGTCACCTTAGGTCAGGTCACCAGACCAGGTCACGTGACCCCACCTCCCAAAAAAAACTTGTGGTCATACCACAGTCACAGTTTTGGGATGATCGGTTTTACACTTACAGGATTTCATAAGGTCACATATATCTACAATTCGTTTATCTTAGATGTTTAATATCAGCGAGCTAAGGTAGGTTTAATTTCGTGACCTCGCCATTATAAGTCTAAGGGGAAATATTCAAATGTTTCCTATTTTAAGGAGACGCAAGATAACAGTCCAATTCCTTCTGGATCATGTTATTATAGAACATTCTTGATGACTTGGGTGCCATTTTTGTTTGGTGACCTCTACAGGGTCAGCCGAGGTCATCCGAGGTCACCAACAGTTGTATGTCAATAACTCTCGACATAATGACGATAGAGAAGTGAAACCGACACCAATTTGTTTATTTCGTCGCGGCACGTCTTCCCATATGTAACATAACCTACTTGAGTCACCACCACCTGACCTTGACCTAAGGTCACATTTGTAAGTTGACCTGACCTGGTCAACACTAATATGAGGCAAAGCATTTTGACGAGACCATCACGATGGCGTCAACATTATTGCCTTGTCGTGATTAGGTAGAGGGCTATTCGTGATAAACTTTTTTAATAGTTCTTTGACATTTGATAAGCTCTGGAGCCTCAACTTTTGACCTGAGCTCAAATTCGAGTAAATTTTGGCGATTTAATTTTTCAAGAGCTTTCTATTGTTTTGTTTCTGTTTGTTCCTAGCTATCATAGTTCCTGTGATATCTGGGGGTTTCTGGAGCGGAAAACGGCGAAGCGCAGCGCCGCATTTTTGGCACAGCTGTTTGTGCATCAATTGTCCACATTATGATAACAAAAATCCTCGGGTCACCTTAGGTCAGGTCACCAGACCAGGTCACGTGACCCCACCTCCCAAAAAAAACTTGTGGTCATACCACAGTCACAGTTTTGGGATGATCGGTTTTACACTTACAGGATTTCATAAGGTCACATATATCTACAATTCGTTTATCTTAGATGTTTAATATCAGCGAGCTAAGGTAGGTTTAATTTCGTGACCTCGCCATTATAAGTCTAAGGGGAAATATTCAAATGTTTCCTATTTTAAGGAGACGCAAGATAACAGTCCAATTCCTTCTGGATCATGTTATTATAGAACATTCTTGATGACTTGGGTGCCATTTTTGTTTGGTGACCTCTACAGGGTCAGCCGAGGTCATCCGAGGTCACCAACAGTTGTATGTCAATAACTCTCGACATAATGACGATAGAGAAGTGAAACCGACACCAATTTGTTTATTTCGTCGCGGCACGTCTTCCCATATGTAACATAACCTACTTGAGTCACCACCACCTGACCTTGACCTAAGGTCACATTTGTAAGTTGACCTGACCTGGTCAACACTAATATGAGGCAAAGCATTTTGACGAGACCATCACGATGGCGTCAACATTATTGCCTTGTCGTGATTAGGTAGAGGGCTATTCGTGATAAACTTTTTTAATAGTTCTTTGACATTTGATAAGCTCTGGAGCCTCAACTTTTGACCTGAGCTCAAATTCGAGTAAATTTTGGCGATTTAATTTTTCAAGAGCTTTCTATTGTTTTGTTTCTGTTTGTTCCTAGCTATCATAGTTCCTGTGATATCTGGGGGTTTCTGGAGCGTAGTCCTTAAACTTGAAAATCTGACCTTTGATGACTTCTGGTGACCTCAATATTGACTTAAGGAAAAATATCTAAAATACCTTCGAATGTGCTTGTCGAGAGATTTTGGACGTTTTTGTACGCGTCTTTATAGCTCTTTTAGTTTTTGAGTTAAAGGGGCCGGGTGCCAGGACAGTGAAATCCACTGTCCTGACAGTGGGCCTCCATTAAAAATGCACTAGCACCCCGGCCCGCCCCCGGGGAATCGACTGTCCGGATTTCCCGCGCCGTGCCGGGGGTGGGACGTTTAGACTATAATGAGAATATGAGATTGTTGGCCAAAGTCAAGGTCAAGGTCAGATCACAAAAGGTCACTATGCTTAAAATATCTACCAAAATCATGCAACACATGTTTTATGAGTTATTTTCCACCCGATAGTCATTGCACCACCTGACTTCATTTACGTGAAGTAAATGTCAAGTTCAGGTCAAGTTCAGGTCACTGAAGGTCAACATTTTAAATTGATAAATATAAATAAAAGGGCATGTTTCTAGACCAGTTTTGTCTCAGAAATACAGAGGTGCAATTTATTTGTCTGTATCTGGTCAAAAAAGGCAACAAAAACATTTTTAAATATGACTTCATGAGTTACCCATACTTTAGATGCCATAATACGTCAGTCGAAAATGGTGATATCAATCTGAAATTTGGTATGTTAATTTCCTATCTGTGGTTCACTGACATATATTCCGGCTTTTTAATAACTTTGAAAATGTTAATTTTTTGGGCATTTTCCACAAAAAAAGTGTTTGATTTTTTTTTGGGTCAAAAAACAATATTGTCCAAATTCAGAGATAACCAGTTTGTAGCCCTTTCAATTTGCTATCTTTTGGCGTTTTTCGATTGCATTGTACTTTAAATATAGCATTTCTACGGCCTGGAAAAGTTGAGTTGATTTGGGTGTAAAACTCGTGTGTAGTAACGTCACTAAATTCGATATAACTCGAAAATGTTCGACGAAATTGCTGTATGTTTTCACAGAGGACGTTAACGTAATTTATAAGAAGGTATCCGAAGTTTCACGTTGATAGCGCTATTAGTTTTTGAGCTATTACAAAAATTCATCAGGGGGGGGGGGGGGGGCGTTAAGCACCCCCCGTCAATGGCGGGTTAATTGACATACCAAATTTAATCACAATCGGATTAGAGGTGTCTGCAATATAAAAGAGGGGTGTGCGCGTGCGCACGTGCTGAAAGATGCCGACACGGATGAGTGCAAAGCGTTTCCGTGCCACGCCTTAGTCGACATACGATATTTCATCACAATGGGATAAGAAGTTTCTGAGATATGAAATAGGGGTGTGCACTGTGCAGTGTGCACGTGCGAACGTTCAACATGCAACTCGAATAATAGTACGTTTCAGTGCATCAGCCATACGTGTGCTAACGCCACATTTGCTCGCATACTGAATGAGATCGCATATGGTGAAGATGTTCACAAATATTTATAACTGCAGTGTTCTCAGTTCACTTCCAACGCCAATAGCGGTGCAGACTGAAGGTGCTTGCACGCGCAGCGCTCGGACAAATGGCTGTCCTCGGTGGTAACATGCCCTGCCTGTGGCACAGGTTAAATTCCATCGTGCTGAGATTGTTCTGGGCCCATATAACCCATTTGAACGATATATATGATTACAATTAGGGGAAATCAAAGCTCAGCTTGTTCGATTTTTAAAACGTGAAGGTATATGGGTCAAAGTTGGGACGTTTGTTCACCCCATGTGAAAGAAACTGCCACCATTGCATTTTGTCATGTTTGTCAGTCGCATTGATATGTCACAAACACGATATAAACTGACAACGACTGCGTGGTGGGAGCCTAAGGCATACACATCGTGTCGATTTGTTTTTTTTTGTGGTTTAGGCGTGCGCGCATTTTAACCCCCTGGCAACAAAACCAGTCGCATATTTCAAACCAGCTCGTGGTGCAAGATAGGAAGATAGGTGAGCTCTCTAAATACTATAGCTGAGCACAATCGGTTAATTTAGTAACACACCAGGATAAACGGCGCTAGGTCAATTGCTGAAAAAAGCGAAAGTGCCCTGCTTAAAGAAGCTCCACCAGCGGTAACACCAGGTTTCAGTTCACGCCCTCATGTGCCAAGGTCAAGTCATTTGTCAGCTATAAGGCCCAGCACTCCAAAATGTTCTACCTTACATAGAACAAGAACAGCAGGGTATAATACACGTTACTAGCATGCTCCAAAAAATGGAGATACCTCGCACTTTCTGGGCCCGGCACGCGCCTCATGGGCAACTTGCCTCCACATCACAAAATTAACTTCATATAATTACCTAACTGTTGCGAAATTGCAAAACTTTTAAAAAGCGCACGAAAATACATTGATTTTTGCGCTACGCCGCTCTACTAACATGTAGTTTCTTCAGATGCACATAGTTCTAATATAATTTTGAACACCCGCATTGACCTTGCCTATACCGCAGCCTGCCAGTTTACATCTGGACCCTGTCTAATTTGCACATCCTGTCCTAGGATCGGATTAGCGTTGCAATGCGACACAACTTCGCACCACTCCCGCTCTGCAGTATCACTTCCTGGTTGGAGGGTGTTAAATCTCACGCCTCCTCTCACTATACTGTCTGCTCAGCCGACTGTTTGTGTTTGTCGAGCTGCGCACCCTCCTCGCTCCGGCGACGTGCCCTGAGCGGAGAGCCGTGACGAAACGACCGCCTCTGTTTCGTCCGAGGCACCGCATTCCACACATACCAGTCACGATAATAGCCGGATGTGCATTCCAGCCACCGGCGCTGCCGTGCCGAGGCCTGCTTATATCACGACTATTGACCTATTTCCAACGTATAATTGAGTTTGCAGGATATATGTCGATCGTCCGTCGTTCTCATCACTCAACTGCCGCCGCCTCGCCCACCGGAACCGGACCCATTCAATCGCACCGCTGGCAGCTGATCGTATCTCTGGCAATTCACCTGTGTGGCGCAACACGCCGCAGCTGCGCAGCGAGGCGGCAGCCGCCTGCCGCTCGCCGCTCGCCGCCCGCCATCCGCCGCCCGACGATCCCCCGACCTTGGCTCGGCCACCGGGTAGTACTGTCGTTGGGCCAGGGGCACGCCAGTGTGGCCATCGCCAGGCGGATGTATGTACTGCGCACCGACTCCAAGCGCGGCCGACCGATGCCCCCGGCGCGGCGGCGCGGCTAGCGATTGAGTACGGTACACCGGGCCGGACACGCGGTTAAAGGTCAGAGGTGCCGCCTGAGTCCGTCAGTTGTGGCAGAGTGAGAAATACACCCGTCCGTGCGGTACACGATAACACGACAGGTGTCGATGCCACATCACAGTCGGCGACCGCCCTCGTCGCCGAACAGAGCTGCGCAGTCCGTTGGCGCCCCCGCTATAGCCCGTTTGTTGAGCCAAACATTCTTCAGTGCTGGCTACCAGACATGTGCTCAGATTTCGAAAACGGATCCGGGGATCTGATCTCTGGGATCTGGATCCCGGATCCACTGGGATCATAGATCCGCATTCAACATTGGACGACTGATTCGCCGGGATCCGAGATCGCAGGCACCATTTTGCATTGGGATCCACTCGGATCCCAGATCCGCCATTATACAGATGTGTATTTTCAGAACCCATATTTTAAGAAATTGTCAGTACTTTTCAATTCGTTGTAAAGGGAACCAGTTTGGTCGCATACCTTTAGTTAGATTGTCAAGAAATACTATAATTATGGCATAATATATCAGTCGGATCCTATCGGATCCAAGATCCCTTAGGATCATAGATCCATTTCAATTTTGTTCATCATGGGATCCTGTGAGATCTGTTGCCAAATTGCATCAATGGATCCACTGTTGTATTTTGTCATGGGATCCAGTGGGATCATAGATGCAATATTGAGTTTCGTAGAGAGATCCTTTGGGATCATAGATCCTGCTTAGAGATCCATGCTTATGTCTGCAGGCTACAGCAGCTGCGGCAAACACTGTACTGAGGCGGCTCAGCTGACACCCCAGATCTCAATCCCTCTGTCTGGTCCCGACACCACATGGCCCACCGGCGCCGTCTTCTCCCCACAGAGGCACACCGGGCTGGCCGCTGCACAGTGCACACTGCACGTGCACAGTGGACAGTGGGCAGAGCCTGGTCACGCTGCACGTGCACGGTGCACGGCGCACGCTCTCTGTTTATTTTCGGCGGCACACGGTATGATTTGCGATCAGCGGCCGGATATCTGCTGACAGAGAACAGGCGTACGGCGGCCTCCTCTCATCCGCCGGGGGGTGGGGGCGGGGGGAGGGGGTTTCATCCGCCGGTACCGGGGGCGGAGGGCAGGTCCCCGGGGAGGGGGAGGAAGCAGATCCGGCCCCGGCAGCGGTCAGTCACCACAGCTGCTCAGCAGCGCGGAGCATAAGGTCCACCGCCCGGTAAAACCAGCCAGAGAAAGGAGCTGAAACGGGCAGGCCTTACGACGGGGAAGTCCCGCGCATTTAGTTCATCCGACAACAGCGTGCGGTTTTATTCCGGACCGATTAAATTCGTGCTTCGTTTTAAATCAAGGTAAACATGGTTACGAGCAGTGGTGGGCAATTTCCGTTACTCCGCTACTCCGTTACTAACGGAACTACATTTTTTTCAGTAACGGAGTAACGATCTCGTTACTTTTCAAAACAGGTAACGGACCAAGTAACTTCCGTTACCTTATAATCAAGTCCGTCACTCCGTTACTCCCTTAATTGTGTGTTGAGAGAATGGGCCGGTGTGAAATGGACGGGCACCACTAGTTGGGAAATTGACCTTTGACCTTGATCTAATATCACTATTAGATATCCGCATTCATGCTTGTCCAACACAGATGGCTGTTGTGTAATTATGTACAGTTGGTAGAGATCTGCAAAGCATACTTAGCCGTGAAATATTCTTAAAATCTACGGGAGGTCAAAACGTCTGCTTAGGTCATCTGAGGTCAGTGACCTCGGTTGACCTGTGTAAGAACATGACCCCTGTGCAACATATTATTATGTAAAATGGGTGCCAAATTTGCAATCAGCGTCACAAAATGCCCTAGAAACTGCCAGAGGCCAAAAAAGCATCTCAGGTCATCGGAGGTCATGATCTCAGTGGAAACCATAAATGTCACCACCTGTCCATATCATATGTTCCTGAATCCTGAGCAACAAACACTCGGCAAGTGCACAAGTTAGAAGCATCGATACTACGGGACGCAGGTTGCGTCTGACATGACCTTGCGAAACAGGTCATAGGTCACGGGTCATTGGCGGTAGAAATTTTACGTTTTCAGAGTACTTGTCAAGTTGTTATGAAGTAGGGTACGGAACGTTTCATCGCAATCGGTTGATAAATACGCGAGTAATTCCCGAAGAAAAAAAAACTGAGGGGGTGGCATTCACCTCCTGCACTTGCGAGGGTTAAACTAAAGTGGCGGAGTATCGAACTTAAGTAGCTTCCGTTAAATTTGTCGCAAAGTAACGAAGTAACGAGTAACGGAACTACATTTTTAGTAACGGTGCCCACCACTGGTTACGAGGCATGCCTGCCACAGCTGAAATATTCCCGGTTCGCGTTGTATTGTTTCACTTGTCATACAACATAGGTGGCCGAAAAATAAGCAGTGAACACCACGATAAGGCTGCAACTTGCGACTATCACAATGGGCCACATTTGTTTTAGACTCCATTCTTTCGAAAGGACTGATTCACAACCAACCCGGCCATATTCCCGACAGCGTGTCCGCCGACAGTAGCCGGGGATGCCCGATCCGATTCGAGGGGCAGTGTTGTTGTGACCGTAATGACGGTCAGCTATCTGGCAAGTGATAGGATGATGGCGGAACTCCAAGCAAAACTGATTAGACGCGCTATGAAAACAAGCCAGTGGAGCAGGCAGTTGGCAGAAACGAACCTGTTCGGCGCTGCTCACTAGCCGTGCAACTGGTAACGAACGTTCCGTGACCGTGACGATCAGACAAGGTAGGCATGAGCTGGTATGCTGGTAATGAACGTACCGTGACCGTGACGATCAGACAGGGTAGGCATGAGCTGGTATGCTGGTAATGAACGTACCGTGACCGTGACGATCAGACAAGGTAGGCATGAGCTGGTATGCTGGTAGTGGAAGTTTCTTCTTCTTCTTCTTTATTTCATTGTTGTCCTTAAATAGAGTAAGAACATCCTGAGTACTTGAATCATAATAGTTTATATTAACTATATTTGTTTTGTCGGTACTATTTCTTCGCTCCAACCAGCACGCGGCGCAGTAGCCCCACGTTACCACTGCGCCAAGTTTAAGGGCGGAACCGACACTGGTCAACGGAAGCGGAAGACCGGCAACTTCCGCCGGTCTTCTGCTTCCGCCGTGGCCGATGCAGCTCAGGCCGGAAGCAGGCGGAAGCTCTGGTTGCTCCTTACAGCCCCGGGTCGTGGTCATGGTCTACATTAACAACAACACCCCTACAGGCTGCAGGGAGGAGGCGTCATGGTATTACGGTCTACCCCTGCAAGGAAGGAGAGTTGTGGTTACGGTCTATCACGGCCTACACACGGCAGGCATATGGAGCTGCGGTCGTGTCCGTCTGGTGGTCAGCCCGTGCGGTCGGACGCCGCCTGCACGGCTGCGGGGTGGGTGTGGTGGCGGGTGAGGGTGTGGTGGCGGGTGAGGGTGAGGGTGGGGTGGTCGGCCGGCACGACGGGCTGCGGTCAGGGCCGGGCACGTGCCGCGTACAGCCGGACATGGTGTGCTGGACGGGCCGGCACTTGTCTGCGACTCGGCCACAGACCGGATCCTGCCACCGTGACTCGCTCGGAAGGAATGGAGCGCTGCGAAACGGACATCCGTATTTGAGACACTTGCCTGACGATGGCCGCGATGCGATGTATATCACAGAAAGGGAAAATGGAAATCTTCAAAGGAAGGATCTCTGGCTGATTTTGACGCTGATAAGAGCATTCAAACCTGTCGTAGCAACTATAGTAAAAGCTGCCGAAGTAAACCCCTTATCAAGCTCATAGTTTCATCAGCGTTTACATCTGTGATATGTGTCGCTATCGCCACCACGAAGTATAAGACAAATAGCCCGCATTAGCCTCTCATAAATTACAACTTAAGGGCACTCAATTAAACAAAGGCATAAATCATGCATCCATGAAAAAGAATGATATGCAGATTTGCTAACCGGTTAAATCTTAAATAATGAACATCATCTGAGGGAAAATGCAAAAATATCGAATCAATTACAGTTAAAATCGAAATCCTAACGAGTTAAATCGCGGTGACGGAATAACTACCACTGAGAAAATATCAGATGCCTATTTCGTTATATTTGTATTTATTCTGTTGAACTGTTCACCACAGGATCAGCATTGCCGAAAAGCACGAGCCTAATGTCGTAGGATAACATGTGATCGATGGGTGAGCACACGACGATACCTGCATTTAAATGTCGCGACAATGTCATGACGATACCTGCATTTAAATATCGCGACAATGTCATGCTAACGGCGGAGTCCAGACAGGCTGGCTGCTGAGTCCAGACATACTGGCTGCTGAGTCCAGACAGGCTGTCTGATGAGTCCAGACAGGCTGGCTGCTGAGTCCAGCCAGGCTGTCTGCTGAGTCCAGACAGGCTGTCTGCTGAGTTGGCTGCTGGGTCGGGAGTCCAGACAGACTGGCTGCTGGGTCGGGAGTCCAGGCAGGCTGGTTGCTGGGTCGGGAGTCCAGACAGGCTGGCTGCTGGGTCGGGAGTCCCGACAGGCTGGCTGCTGGGTCGGGAGTTCAGACAGGCTGGCTGCTGGGTCGGGAGTCCCGACAGGCTGGCTGCTGGGTCGGGAGTCTCGACAGGCTGGCTGCTGGGTCGGGAGCCCAGACAGGCTGGTTGCTGGGTCGGGAGTCCAGACAGGCTGGCTGCTGGGTCGGGAGTCCAGACAGGCCGGCTGCTGGGTCGGGAGTCCAGACAGGCCGGCTGCTGGGTCGGGAGTCCAGACAGGCTGGCTGCTGGGTCGGGAGTCCCGACAGGCTGGCTGCTGGGTCGGGAGTCCAGACAGGCTGGCTGATGGGTCGGGAGTCCAGACAGGCTGGCTGCTGGGTCGGGAGTCCAGACAGGCTGGCTGATGGGTCGGGAGTCCAGACAGGCCGGCTGCTGGGTCTGGCGTCCCGACAGGCTGGCTGCTGGGTCGGGAGTCCAGACAGGCCGGCTGCTGGGTCGGGAGTCCAGACAGACCGGCTGCTGGGTTGGGAGTCCAGACAGGCCGGCTGCTGGATTCCGTCGGGTGTGACTGCAGGCCCGGATGCCACTCTGTCTGAGGCTGCCTTTCCGGCAGCGTGAGATGCCGACACGGATAACACCGGCTTAGGCAAACAAACCACCGCCGCGGGCACCCGAGCTCGAGCATCTGGCATCTCCGAGAGCTGTGGCCGCACTTCTCCTGCTACTGTATATTTTCCGGTCACTCTGAGGACCGCATCGGCTTCTGATGCAAAGATTGCGAGTCCGGAGTCCTGCCCATGTGTTGAAGTGCATGACCCGGAACAGTGGCATACATGGCAGTAGTAATTATTTCCTTAAGGAAAATGGAGATGGTCACTTCGGGCCATTCTTGTCAGCCAGAACAAGCGAACTTTCAAATATTTCAACTGATTTACGAGCGTTTAAAGACACGGTCGTCCTTGGAGCAAACGGTTACATGAATCTGCTGATGATAAGCCGCTTAGAGTTGTTATACATACTGCAGATGCTTATTTTTCTGCCGAACAGCTCTCAACTCCCAACAGTCCCGCTCTGCGCTCCAAAGAAGAGCCAAACAATGACAATTCCAGTAAACGTGTACGGGATTCGTAAGCTTTATTTAAAGTTGTACTTGAGTTGTATTGTTGTATTTGTATTTAACTTCTTACGTTTGCAGTAATGTCTGGTTTATTCCCAAATACAATTGCCTGCGATGTGTTCGCTTTTTAATGGGCCGACAAGTCAGAATGCATTGTTTTGATCTCGATTGTTATACCAATCAGAAGGGAAAGTTTGATTTTGAGAACTTGTGCGTTACCAACCCAGTATGACGTTAACTGACGACGCAATGACGTCACAGTGACTTTCCAGAGAAGACTTTAACAATGAGACTCGCAGCAAGGTAGATTTGTATTTTATAGCCAAGCACAGTTCTAATGTATTTGTTTTTCCTTAGAAACTACAAATCAAATGATGCATTGCTCTCATCGCGATTGCTATGTCAGTCAGAAACAAAAGTCAGTCAGATGTGTATTCTGAGAGCGTGCCGTTCTGCATTATCAATATACCTGGGTATTAGGTGACGACGTCACGGATTGGGACTTGTTAGAGCTGTACTAAAGGCCATCGGATAAAGCACCTAAAGATCTCGCAACGCCAGGTGTTCAGCCAACAAAACACGGGGTCGCCACCAGAAGAGCCACGTCTGAATTCGGAACCAGCTCCGACTCTGAAGCTACTCTGTCCACAACTCGAATACAAAGCATACGCGAGCGGACCCGAGTGCACCAAAGGCAATGGCTTCGATTTGAATTGAACGGTAGACATACACTGGATGGCGACGAGATAAGATACAACAGACTGGTCGCTAGAGTAGCAGCGTAGGTGAATGTCTAAGTGTCACACCTACTGTATACCGATCTGTCCTTTATTCATCAGTGCGAGTTCCGATACCCGTATTGCCAAAAGGATCAGCATACGATAACAGTTAATCCACGAGGGAGCTGTACCACACGTGCCCCGCCGAGGCCTGGGCACGTTTGCAGCCGGTGCTGGCCTGTCTGATTAGATGTCACAGTGTGAATAAGACTCATGTTGGTATGCGGCAGTGTCCGAGTATAATTGATTATCCATAACTGTCCGTAGCAGAACCCCTGCAGAGTCCATCGGAGCCAAGGACGGGCTAACGACCGTCAGTGACTATACCCAGCGGACCTACCGCAGGAGGGAGTGACTGATCCCTTTTACAGACCTACCGCAGGAGGGAGTGGCTGATCCCTTTTACAGACCTACCGCAGGAGGGAGTGGCTGATCCCTTTTACAGACCTACCGCAGGAGGGAGTGACTGATCCCTTTTACAGACCTACCGCAGGAGGGAGTGACTGATCCCTTTTACAGACCTACCGCAGGAGGGAGTGACTGATCCCTTTTACAGACCTACCGCAGGAGGGAGTGGCTGATCCCTTTTACAGACCTACCGCAGGAGTGAGTGACTGATCCCTTTTACAGACCTACCGCAGGAGGGAGTGACTGATCCCTTTTACAGACCTACCGCAGGAGGGAGTGACTGATCCCTTGTACAGACCTACCGCAGGAGGGAGTGACTGATCCCTTTTACAGACCTACCGCAGGAGGGAGTGACTGATCCCTTTTACAGACCTATCGCAGGAGGGAGTGACTGATCCCTTTTACAGACCTACCGCAGGAGGGAGTGACTGATCCCTTTTACAGACCTATCGCAGGAGGGAGTGACTGATCCCTTTTACAGACCTACCGCAGGAGGGAGTGACTGATCCCTTTTACAGACCTATCGCAGGAGGGAGTGACTGATCCCTTTTATAGACCTACCGCAGGAGTGAGTGACTGATCCCTTTTACAGACCTACCGCAGGAGGGAGTGACTGATCCCTTTTACAGACCTACCGCAGGAGGGAGTGACTGATCCCTTTTACATACCTATTGCAGGAGGGAGTGACTTATCCCTTTTACAGACCTATCGCAGGAGGGAGTGACTGATCCCTTTTACATACCTACCGCAGGAGGGAGTGACTGATCCCTTTTACAGACCTACCGCAGGAGGGAGTGACTGATCCCTTTTACAGACCTACCGCAGGAGGGAGTGACTGATCCCTTTTACAGACCTATCGCAGGAGGGAGTGACTGATCCCTTTTACAGACCTATCGCAGGAGGGAGTGAAACATCCATTTTACACGGTATGACTTTTTCTATGGACTTATTTTTGCCATATATAATATTTTCGCCATCAAATATTTTTGCCATATAATATTTTTGCCATATAATATGTAGAATATTTTTGCCAACCCAAAATGCGCAACCCAAAGCCTTGGCGTGGTGGCTTAATGTGCACTTCCGTTATTGGAGCACATTTGGCCCGTTATTGGAGCACATTTGGCCCGTTATTGGAGCACATTTTGTCCGTTATTGGAGCACATTTGGCCCGTTATTGGAGCACATTTTGTCCGTTATTGGAGCACATTTTGTCCGTTATTGGAGCACATTTGGCCCGTTATTGGAGCACATTTGGCCCGTTATTGGAGCACATTTTGTCCGTTATTGGAGCACATTTTGTCCGTTATTGGAGCACATTTGGCCCGTTATTGGAGCACATTTGGCCCGTTATTGGAGCACATTTGGCCCGTTATTGGAGCACATTTGGCCCGTTATTGGAGCACATTTGGCCCGTTATTGGAGCACATTTGGCCCGTTATTGGAGCACATTTGGCCCGTTATTGGAGCACATTTGGCCCGTTATTGGAGCACATTTGGCCCGTTATTGGAGCACATTTGGCCCGTTATTGGAGCACATTTGGCCCGTTATTGGAGCACATTTGGCCCGTTATTGGAAAACATTGTGTCCGTTATTGGAGCACATTGTGTCCGTTATTGGAGCACATTTTGCCCGTTATTGGAGCACATTTGGCGTGGCGGTAAGTCCCGGATGCAACAGCAGGTAAGCTTTAATTTGCCAAGTATCGGGGAAAGACCCCTTCCTTCTATGCAGCTGTAAAGCTAATTTAAACCCTTCGTTAATCTCGATCTCGATCTCGATAATCTCGATGTAGCGACCTCACTGCTCCTGGTCGTCGTATCACTGTACGGTATCGTGCCAACCTGCACAGTGCTTACTGTGCACAGCGACTGTCGTACTGTGCACAGCGACTGACGTACTGTTCACAGCGACTGTCGTACTGTGCACATCGACTGACGTACTGTGCACAGCGACTGACGTACTGTGCACAGCGACTGACGCACTGTGCACAGCGACTGACGTAATGTGCACAGCGACTGTCGTACTGTGCACAGCGACTGACGTACTGTGCACAGCGACTGACGTACTGTGCACAGCGACTGACTTACTGTGCACAGCGACTGACGTACTGTGCACAGCGACTGACGTACTGTGCACAGCGACTGGCGTACTGTGCACAGCGACTGACGTACTGTGCATAACGGACATACAGGTGCGACGTAGCGGACAGCCACAGGTGTTCACGCCCAATACCTACGCCTTCCGCCATCACGAGTCGGCTCTGTGATATGCATTATGCATGGATAAAACACCGGATAAAAACACATGGATAAAGCCCGCAATATTTAAATATCGCATATCGTCAATCGATATATATATATATCAGCTCTTTGTCACAGGAGACAACCGCACAATCAAGTCCACGTTTATTGAGAGGTTAGTGCATGCTTATCACATTATGATGGTAGCTAGCAAAACCTTGGATGTCTGCAAAGCATAACGTGGCTTGCCATGCTAGCGAATACATGAACGACAAGACACCAAACAAAAAATCATGGCAAATTTAAGTATGTTGACTGTTGACATGATTGTTAACTGTCATATTATGTCATAAAGCTGCCGGTACCAATGACCCTACAGGCAAACGGCGTGTTCCTCATGAACTAACATGCAACTTCTAGCAAGTTAAATGCCAACTGAATTCCTAGAACCGCACCGTGCAGAACCAGCCAAACTGTTCATGACATCCAGAAAAGGGCCTGTCATAAATCAAAGTGGCAATAAAGCGACATGCAAAATGCAGCGAATATAAATATACGTATTTTCGTCTAAGAGCATTCCAGCCAAAACACAACCGCCAATTTGCAACTACACGTGCCATTCCAAAACTGGGCATTTGTCGATTATTTTCCTCACGAACTTTGGGACAACAGGACAGCGGTGACCAAAACACATCGGTCTGGGAGACTGCACAGACAGTGACAGTGTAGTGTACAGTGTGATGCCGGCTAACCGCAGACAAGGCCGGAATCCAGAGATACGTACACACGCACGCACACACGCACAAAAGCATGCACGCACGTACGCCCAAACGCACGCGCGCGCGCCTGTATGCACGCACGCACAAGTGCACGCGTGCACAGCCGTTGGTGTTCAGAGTGATCGCTCCAATCAACACTTATAGGGATGACTCAACACGAACAGAGACGGGTCAGCGATGCAGCCAGGCAGACAGACAGGCCGTCCCGCGACCTTCAGTCGACCTACGTCCGGCCCGGCCCATTGATGGTGATGACGCACCTGAGAGAGCGGCCGGCCCGGCGGCGCGGCGGCGGCGGGAATGTGGGGAACGCCGCGCGGCTGGCACCTCGCGCCGTGTGGTGCAGCGCCGAACGGCTGCTGGCAGATACACCGGGCCGGGCTGCAGGACCGGTGGTCAGCGCACAGCGCGCAGGTTATAACTCAGAGCTCACACCTCACAGGTCAGAGCTCGCAGCCCACAACACGTGAAGCTCGCAGCTCGCAGCTCCCAGCTCCCAGCTCCCAGCTCCCAGCTCCCAGCTCCCAGCTCGCAGCTCCCAGCTCGCAGCTCGCAGCTCCCAGCTCCCAGCTCCCAGCTCCCAGCTCCCAGCTCCCAGCTCCCAGCTCCCAGCTCCCAGCTCCCAGCTCCCAGCTCCCAGCTCCCAGCTCCCAGCTCGCAGCTCGCAGCTCCCAGCTCCCAGCTCGCAGCTCGCAGCTCCCAGCTCCCAGCTCAGTTTGGAATATAGCGGTGATTGTCCGCCGCCGGCAGCTCTACTAGTAAAGGCGGATCCCGTATTGGCCCACTGCCCAGCCACCAGCTCATATAGCTCATTGTTCATAGATCAGAGCTCACAGCTCACAGCCCAGTTCAGTATGTATAAGCGGCAGTCCCGACCGGACGACGGCTGTTGGCAGAGGCGGACTCGGCCACGGTCCCGTTGCGCAGCTGCAAAGCTCACAGCTGACTCAATCCACAGCTCACGGCCCACAGCTCACAGTCGGAGCTCACAGCACGCGATGACAGGCACGCCTCATGATATGAGGTTCGCGTTTTCGGAAACGGAACAGGTGGCGTCGCCTGTGGCATCCGGTCGATCCAGTGGGGTACAGGGAAATAATTACAACGGAATCTCTCAATCAGGCACGGTATTCAAGCACGCATGCGAGTTTCATCCCCACAACTGTCAGAATTTGCGTAAGTCAATCCTGGCCAGCAGGTCGGGTGCTGTTCCTGTCCATTAAACAGTCACGACGGGCGACGCTCGAAAAGAAATGCTGTTATTCAGACCCAGACTAAATAAACCCACCGTTGGCAGCGCGACTGGCAGTTCGGATGAAGGAGCACACTTCATTTATAGAGCCACGTCTCGTTCTCAGACGTCGAACAAACCGACGGAGTCGAGTTCGTCGAACTTCCCATAGAGCCTATACAGGAGACAGCCTTTCCCGTTGGTCACGTGCTGTCCCGGAATGTGGCTTAGGACGGCGTTTTTACGATGCTTTTTGCTTGTAGATAAGGCTCCTCGCCGGAGCGCCGGCGAGGAGCCCCCATCCGCCACGCCGCGGCACGGCGGCGCCATTTAGGAGGTGACGACAAAGGAGAGAGGTAAAAGTCGGCTCGATATGCCGTCTTCTAGGGATCCAACACCACGGCGGCGTGCGGTGCGGCGCATCAGACGCCGCATAAGGACGGTGTGCATCGGGTGCGATGGACTGAAGCCCCGCCCCGATAACCAAATCAGGGGAACCGACCACATCGCATGTCCACTGACCAGAGACCAGTAAGTCTCCAGTCCCGGAAGAGCGACAGTGAGCTTCATGTTTTACATGGATTGCGAATGGGGAAAGGATCATGCTGATTGGAACGAGCGCCTGACACACGGAGACAAAGACGCCAGAATGTTGAGACATTATTGAGAGGATAAATGATTCGGCCCACGTATTCGCAATTGCGCCGGTAGAGTTAGTTGGGGCACTATTGCCATTAGTGTTATCTGTGTATGCATGCATGCATTCAGCGGGCAGCATAAATTATTAAAGGTTGATTACTTTGACTGATGCTTGCGAGACACCATCAATCAAAGAATGCCTGCCTGCGCTCCACTTAATTCCGGGGAGAATGAGCAGATCTCTTGCCGTTCGAGTTTCCCTATTTCAACGTCCAGTTCAAGTCCTAAGTGATGACTGATTCACGTTGTTGTATCATCAACAGAGAAGCCCTCCTTCCCCTGATGCTCCTCTGTTTCTAGTAGGTACTCCCAGTGTTATATCAAACTAAGCTTCCTAGAATCATAAAAACAGTGCATTTCTTGGTGATTCAGACCTATTGGACAAAATCAAAGCCAGAATCTGCGAAGTATTAAATGTGGTACGCTCTAACAATGAATGAAAATACGGCCTTCTTAAAAATCCACATCGATTATAACGCTCATTGGGATGTATAGGGGTACCTCCAACAGCCATTCCGCAAAGGGGTTATCATAACCGATGACAGTTTTATTATGTTTGGGTTCAAGGTGATTTAATACTCCATGACTATGTAGAACCTGCAACATTTCAAACAAGCCATAAACACTTCTAAATGCATCTTCGCTGCAAACGATACCTGCACATTAGCTATAAGCGTCAGCCCGAGACTTATCTGAGGAGCACTTGGACAGTACTCGATCCCAGCGCTCCGCAGACAAGCACGCCAGCAGGAGGCGCCTCTAGGCCTCTCGGCATCTGATACAGTGACGGCGGCGGCGGCACGGCAGGCGGCGGGGGTAAGCAGGACGCCGGAAATACCGGCACGTTGGTCACGTGCGGCAGTCCGAACCCGCCGCCACGTCACGGGCGCCGACCGTCTGTGGCGAGGTGCGGGGCCAGACACCGGCACCAACGGTACCACAGGTCCCCACAGGTCACACAGGTACCACCGGTCCCCGCAGGTCCCCGCAGGTCCCCGCAGGTCCCCGCAGGTCCCCGCAGGTCCCCGCAGGTCCCCGCAGGTCCCCACAGGTCCCCGCAGGTCCCCGCAGGTCCCCGCAGGTCCCCGCAGGTCCCCGCAGGTCCCCGCAGGTCCCCGCAGGTCCCCGCAGGTCCCCGCAGGTCCCCGTAGGTCCCCGCAGGTCCCCGCAGGTCCCCGCAGGTCCCCGCAGGTCCCCACAGGTCCCCGCAGGTCCCCGCAGGTCCCCACAGGTCCCCGCAGGTCCCCACAGGTCCCCGCAGGTCCCCGCAGGTCCCCGCATGTCCCCGCAGGTCCCCGCAGGTCCCCGCAGGTCCCCGCAGGTCCCCGCAGGTCCCAACGGTCCTCACCGGCCCCCATCGGCCCCTACCAGCCCCCACCAGTCTCAGCCAACAGCCAAGTCACGACACAGACAGCAGACGATGCCACAGCCACCCAGACACGAAACCATGCCTACCAGTGGCGAAAAACTCTCCATCTAATCGCTGGAAACTCGTTGCATTTTTTAAAGGAAAAAATCACGGCTGCGCAATAATCCTTGACTCATACTTTGCATTCTTCACGTGAGATGCCGTATATTCAACGGGTTTTTAGAGATAATGCTAGCTGCAGTTGAACAGCGGCAACGACTTCTATTGTTTGCATTCATCTTCTTTTAATATAATGGCATAAATATGACTAGTAAGCTGTTGATTTATACACTTGTGTTCGTAATTTATTGGTATCAGTGGCGCAACCAGAGGGGTCGAAGGGGTCAGCTGACCCCCCGCAATTTATCAGGGGGCCTACTCTGGCAGGGGTCAGCTCTGATTGCTCCGTCAGTGAGGGCCCACTGTGGTAACAGTCCGCTATTCTGGTAGGGGCCCACTCGGCAGCCAATTGCTTCTTTGGTAGGATAGAGGCCATTCTGGAAGTTATTTGCTTCTTCAGTAGCGGCGCGTTCAGCCAGGTATCTGCTGCTTTGGTAGGGGCCGCTCTGGTGGCAGTTATCTTCTTCGATAGGGCCAACTCTAGTAACTTTATGCTTCTTTGGTAGGGGCCCGCTTCGGCAGCTGATTGCTTCTTCGGTACGGGACCGCTCTGGTAGCAGAACTGTCTTCTTCTGTAGGGGGCTGCTCTGGTAGAAGAACTGTCTTCTTCTGTAGGTGGCCCTCTGGTAGCAGAGCTGTCTTCTTCTGTACGGGCTCGCTATGGTAGCAGAACTGTCTTCTTCGGTAGGGGGGTGCACTGGTAGCAGAACTGTCTTCTTCTGTACGGGCCCGCTCTGGTAGCAGAACTGTCTTCTTTGGCAGGGGGGTGCTCTGGTAGCAGAACTGTCTTCTTCTGTACGGGCCCGCTCTGGTAGCAGAACTGTCTTCTTCTGTACGGGCCCGCTCTGGTAGCAGAACTGTCTTCTTCTGTACGGGCCCGCTCTGGTAGCAGAACTGTCTTCTTCGGTAGGGGGCTGCTCTGGTAGCAGAACTGTCTTCTTCGGTAGGGGGCTGCTCTGGTGTCTGTCTACTACTTCGGTAGAAAAGGTGCCTGCTCCAGTAGCGGATCCAGGATTCGGTCAAGAGGTCGTCACGTAGCAAAGTGGGCGCCTCAGGCTTTGGTGGGCGCTTCAGACTTTGGTGGGCCCGTTCGACCTTGAAGGTAAATGAAGGCCAGAATTGGCCCGTTTAGTTCAAAAAGTGCCTTTTAGATGCAAACATGGGTCTCCACAAACCAGAATTAGCCCTCTTCAAGCCAAAATGGCCCTCTGGAGGCCAAAGTGGGTCCCCTGGAGGTCAGAGTGGGCCCTCTGGAGGGCAAATTGGTCCCTTGGAGATCAGAGCGGGCCCTGAGGAGGCCAAAGTGGGACCTCTTTTAGTCAGAGTGGGCCCTCTGAAAGCCATAGGGGGTCCTCTGGAGGCCAGAATGTGTCATCTGGAGGTCAGAGTGGGCCCTCTGGAAACCAGAGGGCCCTCTGGTATTTAGAATGGGTTTTCTGGAGGCCAGAGCGGGCCCTCTGGAGGTCAAAGAGGGCCCTCGGGAAGACAGAATTGGTTATATGGAGGCTAGAGTGGGTCCTCTGGAAGCCAGAGGGGGTCCTATGGGGGTCAGAGTGGGTCCTCTGGAGGCCAGAGTGGGTCCTATGGGGGTCAGAGTGAGTCTTATGGATGCCAGAAGGACCATGCGTTGTTTAGAGTGGATTCTCTGGACGCTAGGGCGGGCCCTCTGGAAGCGAGAGTGGGCCCTCGTAAAGCCAGAGTGGGTCCTCACTCCTCTGTTAGTAAGAATGGGTCCTCCGTAGGCCTGACTGAGCCTTTTGTAGATCAGCATGCGCCCTGTGTTGGTCAGAGTGGGCCCTCTGTAAGTCATATGGGCCATCTGAAGACAAGATTGGACGGTGGGCCCTCCGTTGATCAAAATGGGTCTCTGATTGCTAGTATAGACCCTATAAAGGCTGAATTGGGCCCCTAATGACCAGAATGCATGGGCGGATCCAGGGGGGAGGAGGGCAAAAGGGCCATGCCGCCCCCAAACTGCCTGAAATCGGCGCAAAATTGACACATTTCATGATATAGAAAACAAACTAAGCAACTTTTACTAAATACAATTTGTTTTAAATCAGCTCTCAATGCATAAGCATGCGAAATCCGATGAGTTTTCAGATTTATGTGAGACTTTTGGGGATCCCCCCAACAACCGTTCTGGATCCGCCTTTGCCAGAATGGTCCCTCTAAAGATACGCAACGTCTAAAAGTTGACTGATCACCCCTATGCTCAGGGTATTTTCTATTATTTCTTGTATATTGTAATCATCATGCTCAGTCACAGCATCCATTTATTAACAAAAATAAATAAAAAGGGCCATTGATCCATGGGGGCTCGTGGTCCATGGGCAGTCTCAGAGGGCTCAGAGGGCTTTGACCCCCTCGAAATGAATACCTGGTTGCGCCGCTGGGGAGCATCACACTTTGAGATCCTTTTGATAAAAAAACGCCATCTTCACAAACTAACATGGAACAAATCGGATATAAAGGAATTCAGGCGAAAACGCGTGACAATACTACGTGACAAGGCAAAAATATTTCTTACATGACAAAAGGGATTAGGCATTGGGGAAGTCCGAAGTCCATTTGTTCAGGAAATAATTCCAACAATATTAATATTAACCCGCGCACTGCAGGGGGGTTGATTTCCGCCCCCCCCCCCTCAGGTTTTTCGCGGATAGCGAAAAAACGGCGGCGCGCAGCGCCGCCGGGTTTTGACACACCTGTTAGGACATCAATTGCACACACTTTGAGAAAAATAACCTTGGGTCATCTAAGGTCAGGTCACCAGACCAGGTCAAGTGACCCACCTCCAAAAATGTTTGCAGTTGTGCCAAAGCCGGAGTTTTTCACCGATCAGTTTAACACTTACAGGATGTCATGAGGGAATCAGTACTTACAATTCATTTATCTCGGAATTTTGATATCGGTGACCTAAGGTCAGGTCAAATTCGTAACCTCCCCATAATAAGACAATGGGGAAATATACAAATGCTTCCTATTTCAAGGATATGCATGATATTAGTCCAATTACTTCTGGATCATGTTATTATGGGATATTCTTAATGATCCAAGTTTAAGTTTTGTTCAGTGACCCCTATGGGGTCATTTGAGGTCATGCGAGGTCACCATCACTTTTGTGCCAATAACTCCCGACATAATAAAGATAGAGACGTAAAACAGACAGCAATGTGTTTGTCTAGTCGAGATACGTCTTCCCATATGCAACATGCCCTACTTGGGTCTCCATTTGACCTTGACCTGAGGTATTTTTTTAAGTTGACTTAACAAAGTCACCATGTATATCATTCAAAGCGTCTTGGCGAGATAAACACAATGGCGTAAACAGTTTTCCGTTATCCTTATTAAGTAAAAAGTAAATAGCGAAACACGATTTTGCTAAAAAACAACATTTTCCCCCTTTTTTGACCTCTGGGTCTGGAGCCTCAAATATTGACCTGAGATCAATTTTGAGGATACCTTGTCGATTACAAATTTCACTGGCTGGTGTTTGCTTTTTCCGTTTGTTTCTAACTAGCATAGTTTCCGAGATATATGGGAATTTCTGGAGCGATGTCCTAAAACAGGAAAAAACTGGAACATTTGACCTTTGATGACCTCTGGTGACCTCAATTTTGACCTGATCTAAAATAATACTGCACACTTTCGATAGAACTTGTATCAAGCTATTAAATGGCGTTTTCCGCTTGTCGCTAGGTAGCGTACTTTTTGGGATCTCAGGGGGGGGGGCGAAAATCAACCCCTCCTCCTGCAGTTCGTGTTCGGTGCAAAGCCCCTGCAGTGCCCGGGTTAACTACAATAATTATTTTAAAAAAAATGTGGCTACTTACTGTCTGTTCAATTTCCTCCTGAGACTTTGTGATCGATTGACAGACTTCTGACAGGGACCGATGCGCGTTGCAGGCTGCAACATCTACGGTGCAAACTGCAAACTGTGAAAATGTGTGGCCGTCGCCTTATAGCGGTATTGTGCGGGCATTACGTCAGACTACAGCATTCCGTCTGTCACCGCCATCCGGCCCTGCGAGGTGGCGCCGGCGCCACCATTTCCGCATGCCAACGAGCGTCCATCTGCATACATATACCACAAGGCCCAAGTTAAAGCTGACCGAAGTATTTTAGGGCAAGTTTCTAGCATTGTTATGCCGATGTGGTGAGATGGTACTCATTTGTGTAACTCAGTGGTTTGTGAAAAGTATCCAAATAGTCGTATCTAATGATTATTTCATTATTTGTCCTTGTGTGAGATTGCCTGCGGTTGCGCATATTTCCTCAGACATTGCCGAATGGACTGCGCCATTATTGGCACGGCTCAATAATTATTGCACGACAACTTTCTATGCTGGATTCTCCCGAGGAAGTGGAAACGGTGACCGAACGGGAGGTGGCAGCTCGTCCAACATAAAGTTCCACTTAGTGACGTAGCTGGTTCCACGATATCTATGCAATCGAGGCGCAGGGATTATTTTTAGTGTTGTAAACTAAAAATATCGTTTTGCTGACCGCCACTTGCATGGGACGCTGAGACAGTTGACAAATGGGCTTCACTGATACCTATAAGCATTTTAAGACAAGCTTAACCCGCGATTTACGGGGGGTATTTTTGCCGCCCTCCCGTTATTTTGCAATATCTCCTAAGCCAACACTAGTATCGTCACCAAACTTTCAGTACCCTATCTCACATAAATGTTACACATGTTGGCCAAAGGAAAAAGATGAAGTTGTGGTAGGTCAACCGGTAATGACGTCAGATTGACGTCATGTTCTGCGTTTTTTTGTGAGTGAAAAATAAGGGTTTGCGGAAAACGCTGTCAAAGGTACAATTTTTCAAATACATTCAATTGTCATATATAAAATGACTCATAATAGAGTCTGCTATCCAACTGCTCTCTGATTTTCGAGTTTAATCGAAATTCAAAATTTTGAGAAATCCAAATACATTTGTTTTTGGTTTTACATTTTTTTTGTTTAATATAAATGATAAAAAACGGAATATATGTGATCGAGACGTGTTCGGTGAATATATGTACCAAATTTGAAGTCGATATCTTCAAAAATGACTGACTTATGACCTTACAATGACAAAAATAGACCACCTCTCACAGCATTACTATGCATAAAAAATTAATTTCCGTTTTTCTTTATACTTCTATTCATATGGAACAAACAATGTTCTAAGGTCATTTTTCGCGTTCTAGACGAAAAACAAACCCATACACATGTATTACATAGAATGTCAAACATTTTGTCTTTGACGTGACCTGTGACGTCATCGCTGACCCTGAGGTCAACAATATTAGGCTTCCCTCGATAAATTTTCCAGGGCTATCGAATGCCGTTTGAAATAGTAAAATCGGCCCGGTAGTTCCGGAGATCCGGGGGGAGGGAAATAGCCCCCCCCGAAGTAAGTTGCGTTATGGAAAGTACCCCAGTAACTCGCGGGTTAAGTGGCAATAAATAGCCACACAAAAATGTTCGGCTGCTGAGTCGCGAATCCGAGGGTTAATTACTGCACAGCGCTCACAGAGCATCAACAGCGGACGTTAGGCAATGGAGCCGTGTAACAAACCTGGGGAACATCTAGAAAACAAAGGTGTCCTTTAAATCGACATGAAGCCTGCACCATACGGCCACTTCGATACTTCTTGCAACCGTCTTAACGCCGAACAACAATGTGCTAACTACACTCGGCCGACATACGGCTGCTGCTCGCCGCAACTCTCAAAACAACGTCACTATGCAGCACGCCCGTGCCACGTGCCCCGTCGGCAGCCACGTGGAGTCGCTAAAACTGATATCGCATGCCCTTTTAATGGTGTACACTTCACGCTATCAAGGCTGTTACAAATCTTGCTAAAATGAACGCAACACACTTCCAACCTTTATTGACCAACCCAGTTGAGCAAACTTGCCCTGACCAAACAACTGAACGACTGCAATAAAGACCGTACTATCACCCAAGAGGCCAAGAGCTTGGGGGGGGGGACAAAAACCCAAGAGGCCAAGAGCCGACCGGCTGTATACTCAAGACCGTGCCGGTACTAACTCAAACTACTAATACCCAAGAGCCGCCCGACTGAGCTCTCCATCAAAAAGGATGACCTGACCCCAAGGCCACGTGCCGCTCAGCACCCCCTTACAAAGCTGACCTGACCCCAAGGCCCCGTGCCGAGGCACCACGCTAAAAAGCCTCGAGGTCACAGTAAAATCATATCCTTTAACATGCAAAACAATAATTCAACTTAATTTGGCGCAGCGCGGGGAACAAAATCAAAACAACATACAAGTTCCCGGATTTAACCACTAAAATGTTGCCAAACGTAAAGGAAAGCAAACTACTAAATAAAAATTTCTAAAAAAAAGCCAAGTCAACCGAAACCAATCGCTCTCGCCAGTCCAATTTTACCGGCACCACAATCAAACCACAGATCGACTGAGTAACGCTCCCGGACCAGACATGCAGCCGAGCATGCGCCAAGCGAAAGGAGTCTACCGCTACCCGGACCAGACATGCAGCCGAGCATGCGCCAAGCGAAAGGAGTCTACCGCTACCCGGAACAGATATGCAGCCGAGCATGCGCCAAGCGAAAGGAGTCTACCGCTACCCGGACCAGACATGCAGCCGAGCATGCGCCAAGCGAAAGGAGTCTACTGCTACCCGGACCAGACATGCAGCCGAGCATGCGCCAAGCGAAAGGAGTCTACCGTGAGACAATGTTTCTGACCGCTCAATGGTTTCGAGAGAGCTGACGATAAAGGAGGCTTTTCAGTTTGAAGAGGCCATTGTCAAACCGAGATAAGGCATTGCTTGCACGTTTGTTAGACATATCAACTGTTATCGAAACTAATCCCAACCTAGAACGGCCGAAAATCCCACTCGGCACGCAGCAAAACATCAGCAAATTGTCAAGAATGGTCACGATTTCGCCTTTCATTCAGCGAACCGAACAGTTGTCAATCACTAGCCGTGTACCATTCCGCCAAACTGATTCCAGATCTGACAGAACAAACCGCAAATGAAGCTAGAGGGCTCAGGGCGAAATGACACATGCCTTTAGGATGGTACCCTGGCACGACATATATGAAGGTATGCACCCTGGCACGGCACTCACGGTCATCACTGCACTCACGGTCACGGAGGCACGGCACTCAAGGTCACGGAGGCACGACACTCACGGTCACGGAGGCACGGCACTCACGGTCACGGAGGCATGGCACTCACGGTCACGGAGGCACGACACTCACGGTCACGGAGGAACGGGAATCACGGTCACGGAGGCACGCCACTCACGGTCATCACGGCACTCACGGTTACGGAGGCACGGCACTCACGGTCACGGAGGAACGGCACTCACGGTCATCACGCTGCGGGTCTGAACGTCCAGCACGATCCAGGCGAGTCGAGCCCGGCTGACCCGCGCGCGCTGCGCCTCCTGCCACCATTGCTCCACAATCTCCAGAACCGCGCGCAGCAGCCGCCGCAGCCAGACGCCCCACATGGCTGGCGCAGCTCCACTGGCGGGCTGCCGTCGGCGCGGCGCTGCGTGGGGCCGGCAGCCGTGCCAGAGAGGCAGCACCCGAAACCGACTTCCCGGGCCCGAGTGATGAGCTGGACGGGTCACTGGCACGGCCGGCCCCTGGTGACCCGAGTGGTGCAACAACGGCGGATACGTCCCCTCCGGTGACCCGGTGACCCGGGGGCGCCGTGGGAGCTTCACGGAGGTGTTGATTGTGGTGAAACTAGGCGCCAACTATCCGTCTGTTTCTATAGACATGCAACGCCGTGATATGTCATCGACATATTGTGAGTTTTAGTTCACTTCGTTCATACTTCTATATCCGATCTTGATCGAATATAGAGGTACGTATTGCTTTTGGTTTCGCCACCGAAACGGATTTCCTTAAAGGGAGTGTGCCTACTCACATCGCTTAGTTGGGGTTATTGACACTGGTCTATAGAACACAATTTTCTGAATTGAACCAAGACTTCATTTCTCCAGATTCACCCTAGTTGCTGAGATATTCAAAGACTCCAGGAATTTGCTTGGGAGCAAAAAGTTATCGGGTAGACTCCAGAGGGCTTCCGCTACTAGAAGCACTGCAACTATCGATTAAACTGCTAGCATATTGTTAGCGCCGGCCAATAGCAATTCAACAAAACAGCTCGTGCACGCTGATAGCAGCAGCCGAACAGAAACTGGACGGCCATCATGTTTTCCGATGATGGCCGATGGCCATTTTTTGAAGAAGATATCAATTTAGAGCTACGAAACTTGCACATAATAAAGTTCACAGTGGAAAGAACGTGCTGTGCAAAACTCGTCTTTCTATCTTGCATGATGTGACCGTAATTGTATTGTCTTATGTGCGCCGTTTTACATAACATCACCATAGTGGCGATCGTTTTATAGATATTGAAACAAAAATAAACAAAAAGCAATATAAGTGAAAGTTCAACTAAAGGGGCTCCAGATGTGAATTTCATCATATACAACAATCAAACCAACAGCTACTTACCGTATGCAAAATATTTTTGACATTCCAAAACAGTAGGCACACTCCCTTTAACCTCCTGAGTGTCGGTCCCAGATCATCTACTGCACGCTTATGCTAACCCGGGCACGATAGCCGCTGGCCAACGGGCATGTGGCGCCCAATGATCTGCGCCCCCTCATGTGTGGCCACCTTCATGGCTTGTGCTTTCGCTATCACTGTGGTGCATGGACAGTCGCCCGTTTCGCATGCCACCTTGTCCCACTTTTCCCCATCAGCTTAATTTCACGACTTCGCGATGGCCCGAGCACAACGAAGCGACCTTATGGCAACTAAGTCCCGAGACAAAAGGACAAACAGCTGCGCATTTCAGAGGATGCAAGGACAACACTCATCTCCACATCGCTCTGGCAAGCGCAGCATTCGCGAATATCCACGTCTCCTCCCCCCCATACTCTCCCCGTCCCAGCTCATCTCACGTCGCCTCACCCAACCCTCATCCCTCGCCGCGGACGAATGCACTGTCGTAAAATCCTAACGCAAACAAACAGCCGCGAACATCGCAGCACTCACCTGGGTTTTGAGCAGTCCCATGCCCTGCATCTTCTCCAGAATGAGTGCCTCGATGATCTTGCTGTCAAGCTCCTCCTGGCGCCGCTTGCGTTCCGTCGCGCGGTCCACATCCTCCTTCATTCGCTTGATCTTGCGCTCCAGCTCCTCGACCTTGCGCAGCTTCTCGGCCAGCTCTCCGTTAATCCCGCCGTGGAAGCCGTTCAGCTCCGTGTCAGTGCTGGGGGTTGCCGATGACCCCCCGATCGAGGTGGCGTCGCAGCTCGCCGGCTCCGGCTCGGCCACGCCGCCCACGATCCGCGAGAGGGAGATGGGGGTCAGGCTGCTGCGACGAGCCGGCGCCGGCGCTGGGGGCGATTCGGAGCCTATGAGAGGGTCCAGACTGGCCGCGCTGGTGACGGTGGGCGCTGCTGGACTGAACACCGGGGTCCGATCGTCAGGCGTCGGCGCCGCGTCCACGTCCACTGCTGCGGTAATCGATGGCGTAGAGTGCAGCGACTGCTTGCTCTTGGATCGCTTGAAGATCTGCAGGCCCTTCAGGAGCTTCTTGTCCTCCTTCTTGGTGCGTTCCTTGCCTGGCATGGCGGCGCCGCGGCCGGGTGATCCGGCGATCGGCACCGGGGAGGCCACTTTTTGTCTCACTCACTGCGCGCCGCGGGCCGACCGTTGCGCTGGGGCGGCACTCACTGACGGTGCGGCTCTCGTTGGCGCCCCTCAAGGCACTGGCGACGCTCACCTGCCCACCGACCGCCGGCGAAGGCTCCGTGTCGGCGGCGCGAGGAGGCGGCCCGGCCACTGCAACACGCAGAGGAAACACACGTCACGTCACGGCACGACACGACACGTCACGTCACGGCACGACACAGCACGACAAGGCACCGTCACGTCACTGGCACGACGGCAGACGGCACGGCAACAGGACACGACCGGCCCGCTCAGGACGCGCGGCGGACTGCCGGCCGGCCTCCCGAGGCTGCGGCGGCGGACGGTGGCGCCATTGGCACCATTACAGTGTACGGTGATGTCTGATAGCCGAGTGGCCGACCCGCACCTGCAGACACATCCGGGGCCGGCTGGAGGGCGGCGCGGCGCACCGCCGCCGCACCCACCGGATACTGCGCCATCGGACATGACCAGGTACGACCCCGATCAGCCTCGCGCATGACCGGAATTAACGAGCATGAACCCTGCCGACCTGACGGAACCAGACTGCAAAACGGCTTACCGACGGAATCACACATCACAGTACAGCCAACCCTTAAATCATGAGCAAAACCACGGAAACCACACAACGCAACACGACACATTCACATACACATTCCACTCAACCAGCACAACCTACTCAACCACAGACACGTCACACAGTCCGCGCACTTCACGATCTGACACACTACCAAACAGTTTCACACAACCCGGACAACCCGGAACAACCCGCACAATCTGCACAGCCAGGCACCACCTCACAACCCCCGGAACCACCTCACGTGACCTCACGTGACCTCACGTGACCCAGCACCTCCTCAGTCCACTCAACACACACCTGGCCGGCTCCAGCAGGCGCCCATGGGCACTGTTCGGCGGCCAACGCGCGTGCCACTGACACAGAATCGCCCGCGGCGCCGACTTGGCCTCCGACCCCGTCACCGACCCTGGAGCGAGCAGCCAACCGGTGGCCAGACGCTATTCTGGTCAGGGCTCGGGCCGCACTGGGAGTGCTCCCGGGCCGCACTGGGAGTGGCCAGTAGCCACCGGCCGCGGCCCCACCAGGCAGGCGCGCTAAGACAAACAGAGACGCTGCTGCGCGAGGGGCGGCGGGGGCGGCGCCGAGCGACGTGACGCCCTCAGGGTAAACACCCGCCGGCGCCGACGGCAGCTCGAAGGTCGTCGGTGAACGCTGACGGTAGCGCTCGGTGCTGGCTACCGAACGCTGACCGGACGGGGGGGGGGGGGGGGGTGGGGGGGCGGAGCGGCGAGACGACGGGTTGAATGGAGGTCAGGAGTGACGTTGGAGGCTGTGGTGGTGACGTTGGAGGCTGTGGTGGTGACGGCGGGTTAGCGTCGGTGGGCTGGGGAATACAAACAGGTTGAATCCAGGAATCCGGGTAAGGAGAATGAAAGTTACCTGAAGTTGTTGGGCTGCGGAGGAACGTTCCAGAGTTTGGCGATATCGGCCCCTGATCGCTGGCGGCCATATTTGGGAGCATCCGGGCGGCATCCTCTCTTCGGGAAATCGTTAATCAAAAGGGCGTGAAAGATGCGCTTAATGCCAGTATAAGGCAGCGCATTGCATCAGATGGTGTCGGTCCGGCCGATCGGATGTCTCAGCCTCTCCGATCAATGGACCTGACTCACCGACCTTCCCTTCCAGCAGACACGGCCCACGTGCCGCCGCAGACATCCACAGTTCACAACCACATCTATTTACGTCTGCCGCCCACCCGCGGGACACCGATCAGCGGCGTCACCGACTGTCACCGATCGGAGCACGCTGCGGTGCGGTGTTCATCATCACCGCGTCACGGCGCCACCGGCCGCCGGTGACTCACCTCTCCGCAGACGGCCGGACGGGTTCACGAGTGTGTATACAGGTCGCGTCAGGCACAGTGGCGCCTGTCAGGAGGAGGCCGCCGTCCGGAACAGCGAGTGACTCAGAGCAGGGCGATGGTTGGTTGGGATCGGGAGAACGCTCCTGACCTGCACCAAACTCGGCGAAAATCTGCCTCGTCAGGTGGACCGTTGTAAGACATTGACATCAGCTGGCCGTGTAATGTGTATACGATACGGGTCGTCTGAGTTCAGTTACCGCGAGCTGTTTAGCTCGTGTATACGCTGTATGAGTCGTGCATTAATCCGAGCAAATCTAGTCAGACACTCCCTCAGGCCCAAATCTCCCACAAATGGCCAGGATAAATGGTGAGATATGGTAGCGGATGTCTAATCCTCTCCATGATAAGTGATTCACGTACTCACTAACACAGCTTACATCGGTTTAGAATGCCTGTAGAAACACGAAAGCGCTCCATTACCAGCGTCACCACGCCCACGAGGATCGCCTCCGACGACCGTGGGCGCGCTGAGCGATGACTGCTGCGCTGATGATACTCCTAACTCTTCCTCCGCTCCATTAGCCGTGGGCGGTCGTATTTAGTCAACCACGGACACATGGCCACCCACGCGTCCTCGCCGGAGATCAACATCTTGACGGGATGCTTCCTACGCCTCGCGCCCACCCTGACTCCCACACGCCGACCCCATTCATCAGACGACCCCCGCGGCGGACCCACGGACTCACCCCTCCTCCCTCCTCAGCGGGGGGGGGGGGGGGAGGTCCTCCGATGCTGCCACGAGCGTGCATTTACACCTCACAACTCAGTCAGCGGCGGCTCAGCTCAGGGGCGCCGCTCCAGCCGCTTTACGCTCAGAGGCATATACAGGGCTGCAGCCAGTGCCCGCTTCCTGTTGATGGTATGAATGAGCGAGTACTAACACTGTGGTGGTCTGACGGGACCAGCAAGATGGGGTGCATGTGCCACGTGACCTGGATGCACGTGCGCGATAACGGATTGAGAGCACCGAGTTGGGAGGTCTCACGTCCATGTCTCTAGGACGAGGGTCTGAGTCTGATGGCCAACAATATCAAGCATCGTTTTTGTTTTATCTCGCAACTTGCAGGGACACAAGTCAGGACTTGGTACCTTGTAATTTATTCACGAGAAAACGAAACTCTCGACTGAAACTGATACTTATATTTTCCTTTCTGTCGTCACGGAAAAAGTTATGTGCTCCATGAAACCCATCTGGATCTCCCATCAGCCGCGGTTATTGCAGCGATTTAGCACACGATGTACCAGCTGGGTCAGACGAATTAGCAAATATCATGTTTCCTGTACTAAACAGGAGGAAGAATCTCACATATCGTCCGTACAATTTTTACTCGGCGCTTCTCTATGTTCCGGGAGCGGGGAATTTTCGACTGGGTGGAATGGTCTGCGTGAATGGAATTGAGCATAATACGAACCGATTATTGCTTTCTGTCAAAAGTTTACATAAACAAGCTTCTAAAGATTGATTCGAAGAGTAACTTTCATGCACTGTCAAATTTGCTTGTTGATGCTTGGTCAAGTTGGTTTGTTGTACTCTGCAGATGGATGTGACAGAACAGGATGTGCACAAAAACATAAGCAAAACAAAGGTTTTTGGAGGGAAGCTATATCAGTATCTTTTTGTATCATAAGTAGGTGCTTACCACAATATCGCGCACTAGTCGGTTGCTTTTGTTACGCTGCAACGAAATGGGTCCCCCGTTGCGGATGTACCAAGCTCATGTGCAGGATCAATGCATGAAGCTACTCTCCGACAAATTTGGAGAAAACCTGCTTTGCCTGTACTTTGGTTTCCAGTTTATACAGACCATTCTTGTACTAGCTTGAATTGGATCCTCCGCCCACCTCCAATGCACGGCTATCCTGCTTCCCGTGGCAATGGCTCCCATAAGGCGCGATATGAGCTCTGTGGCGTGATGTGGGTTACAGTCCTCCCACGCAGCACATACTCCGCCCTCCGCAGCTCAGCTAACAGGCACATAAATCAGCATGAATAAGCTTTAAAAGAACTTTCCGTTTATCACTCCTCATGAAGTCGGACAACTGGCTGTGAAGACCCGGCGCTGCAGCGAACAATCCTGACAAACGCAACGAGTCATTCTGCTATTTCACACATACACGATTCTCTTTTGACACTGCAGACTCGCAGAGCCACATTTCGCTGCACACAAAA
>JAXIVJ010005353.1:65000-74642 GCA_036785665.1 Chirona hameri | reverse complement strand
GACCACATGTGCTGCTGGTCCTGCTGGTATACTGACCTCGTAGGATGGTATACTGACTTCAGATGCTAGTATACTGCCCACGGACGCTGCTGGTCCTGCTGGTATACTGACTTAGGACGTTGCTGGTCCTGCTGGTATACTGACCTCGGAGGCTGCTGGTGCTGCTGGTATACTGACCTCGGAGGCTAGTATACTGACCACGGACGCTGCTGGTGCTGCTGGTATACTGACCTCGGAGGCTGGTATACTGACCACGGACGCTGCTGGTGCTGCTGGTATACTGACCTCGGAGGCTGGTATACTGACCACGGACGCTGCTGGTGCTGCTGGTATACTGACCTCGGAGGCTGGTATACTGACCATGGACGCTGCTGGTCCTGCTGGTATACTGACCTCGGAGGCTGGTATACTGACCACGGACGCTGCTGGTGATGCTGGTATACTGACCCCGGAGGCTGATATACTGACCACATACGCTGCTGGTCCTGCTGGTATACTGACCTCGGAGGATGGTATACTGACTTCAGATGCTAGTATACTGACCACGGACGCTGCTGGTCCTGCTGGTATACTGACTTCGGACGTTGCTGGTCCTGCTGGTATACTGAACTCGGAGGCTGCTGGTGCTGCTGGTATACTGACCTCGGAGGCTAGTATACTGACCACGGACGCTGCTGGTCCTGCTGGTATACTGACCTCGGAGGCTGGTATACTGACCTCGGAGGATGGTATACTGACCTCGGAGGCTGGTATACTGACCACGGACGCTGCTGGTGCTGCTGGTATACTGACCTCGGAGGCTGGTATACTGACCTCGGAGGCTGGTATACTGACCACAGACGCTGCTGGTCCTGCTGGTATACTGACCTCGGAGGCTGGTATACTGGTTGGAATACGGACCTCGGAGGCTGGTATACTGACCACGGAGGCTGGTATACTGACCAAGGAGGCTGGTATGCTGACCACGGAGGTGCTGGTGCTGGTGCTGCTGGTATACTGACCCCGGAGGCTGATATACTGACCACATACGCTGCTGGTCCTGCTGGTATACTGACCTCGGAAGATGGTATACTGACTTCAGATGCTAGTATACTGACCACGGACGCTGCTGGTCCTGCTGGTATACTGACTTCGGACGTTGCTGGTCCTGCTGGTATACTGACCTCGGAGGCTAGTATACTAACCACGGACGCTGCTGGTGCTGCTGGTATACTGACCACGGACGCTGCTGGTCCTGCTGGTATACTGATCTCGGAGGCTGGTATACTGACCTCGGAGGATGGTATACTGACCTCGGAGGATGGTATACTGACCTCGGAGGCTGGTATACTGACCACGGACGCTGCTGGTGCTGCTGGTATACTGACCACAGATGCTGGTATACTGACCACAGACGCTGCTGGTCCTGCTGGTTTAATGACCATGGAAGCTGGTATACTGAACTCGGAGGCTGGTATACTGACCACAGATGCTGGTATACTGACCACAGAGGCTGCTGGTCCTGCTGGTATACTGACCACGCATGCTGCTGGTGCTGCTGGTATACTGACCACGGAGGCTGGTATACTGACCTCGGAGGCTGGTATACTGACCTCGGAGGCTGGTATACTGACCTCGGAGGCTGGTATGCTGACCTCGGAGGCTGCTGGTGCTGTTGGTATACTGACCTCGGAGGCTGGTATACTGACCACAGATGCTGCTGGTGCTGCTGGTATACTGACCTCGGAGGCTGGTATACTGACCTCGGAGGCTGGCATACTGACCACAGACGCTGCTGGGGCTGCTGGTATACTGACCTCGGAGGCTGGTATGCTGACCTCGGAGGCTGCTGGTGCTGTTGGTATACTGACCTCCGAGGCCGGTATACTGACCTCGGAGGCTGTTGGTTTTGCTGGTATACCGACCTCGGAGGCTATTATACTGACCACGGGGGCTGGTATACTGACCACAGACGCTGCTGGTGCTGCTTGTATACTGACCTCGGAGGCTGGTATACTGACCACGTACGCTGCTGGTGCTGCTGGTATACTGGCCTCGGAGGCTGGTATACTTACCACGGAGGCTGGTATACTAAGCTCGGAGGCTGGTATACTGACCACAGATGCTGGTATACTGATCACAGACGCTGCTGATCCTGCTGATATACTGACCTTGGAGGATGGTATACTGAACTCGGAGGCTGTTATACTGACCACAGATTCTGGTATACTGACCACAGACGCTGCTGGTCCTGCTGGTATACTGACCTCGGAGGATGGTATACTGACCTCGGAGGCTGGTATGCTGACCTCGGAGGCTGGTATACTGACCTCGGAGGCTGGTATACTGACCACAGACGCTGCTGGGGCTGCTGGTATACTAACCTCGGAGGTTGGTATATTGACCACGGACGCTGCCGGTACTGTTGGTATACTGACCTCGGAGGCCGGTATACTGACCTCGGAGGCTGCTGGTGTTGCTGGTATACCGACCTCGGAGGCTATTATACTGACCACGGGGGCTGGTATACTGACCACAGACGCTGCTGGTGCTGCTGGTATACTGACCTCGGAGGCTGGTATACTGACCACAGACGCTGCTGGTGCTGCTGGTATACTGGCCTCGGAGGATGGTATACTGACCACAGATGCTGCTGGTGCTGCTGTTATACTGACCTCGGAGGCTGGTATACTGACCACGGAGGCTGGTATACTGACGTCGGAGGCTTGTGTACGGACCATAGACGCTGCTGGTGCTGCTGGTATACTGGCCTCGGAGGCTGGTATACTTAGCACGGAGGCTGATATACTGGTTGGAATACGGACCTCGGAGGCTGGTATACTGACCTCGGAGGCTGGTATACTAGGCTCAGAGGCTGGTATACTGACCACATATGCTGGTATACTGATCACAGACGCTGCTGATCCTGCTGGTATACTGACCTTGTAGGCTGGTATACTGAACTCAGAGGCTGGTATACTGACCACAGATGCTGGTATACTGACCACAGACGCTGCTGGTCCTGCTGTGTGTGACCACGCATGCTGCTGGTGCTGCTTTTATACTGACCAATGAGGCTGGTATACTGACCTCGGATGCTGGTGTACTGACCACAGATGCTGCTGGTGCTGCTGTTATACTGACCTCGGAGGCTGGTATACTGACCTCGAAGGCTGGTATACTGACCACAGACGCTGCTGGGACTGCTGGTATACTGACCTCGGAGGCTGGTATACTGACCACAGATGCTGCTGGTGCTGCTGTTATACTGACCTCGGAGGCTGGTATACTGACCTCGGAGGCTGCAGGTGCTGCTGGTATACTGACCTCGGAGGCTGGTATACTGACCTCGGAGGCTGCTGGTGCTGTTGGTATACTGACCTCGGAGGCTGGTATACTGACCACAGATCCTGCTGGTGCTGCTGGTATACTGACCTCGGAGGCTGGTATACTGACCTCGGAGGCTGGTATACTGACCACAGATGCTGCTGGTGCTGCTGGTATACTGACCTCGGAGGCTGGTATACTGACCACAGATGCCGCTGGTGCTGCTGGTATACTGACGTCGGAGGCTGGTATACTGACCTCGGAGGCTGGTATACTGACCACAGATGCTGCTGGTGCTGCTGGTATACTGGCCTCAGAGGCTGGTATACTGACCACGGAGGCTGATATACTGGTTAGAATACGGACCTCGGATGCTGGTATACTAACCTCGGAGGCTGGTATACTGAACTCGGAGGCTGGCATACTGACCACAGATGCTGGTATACTGACCACAAACGCTGCTGGTCCTGCTGGTTTACTGACCATGAAGGCTGGTATACTGAACTCGGAGGCTGGTATACTGACCACAGATGCTGGTATACTGACCACATAGGCTGCTGGTCCTGCTGGTATACTGACCACGCATGCTGCTGGTGCTGCTGGTATACTGACCACGGAGGCTGGTATACTGACCTCGGATGCTGGTATACTGACCTCGGAGGCTGGTATACTGACCTCGGAGGCTGCAGGTGCTGCTGGTATACTGACCTCGGATGCTGGTATACTGACCTCGGAGGCTGCTGGTGCTGTTGGTATACTGACCTCGGAGGCTGGTATACTGACCACAGATCCTGCTGGTGCTGCTGGTATACTGACCTCGGAGGCTGGTAGACTGACCACAGACGCTGCTGGGGCTGCTGGTATAATGACCTCAGAGGTTGGTATACTGACCACGGACGCTGCTGGTACTGCTGGTATACTGACCTCGGAGGCTGGTATACTGACCTCAGAGGCTGGTATAATGACCACTACGCTGCTGGTGCTGCTGGTATACTGACCACGGAGGCTGGTATACTGACCACATACGCTGCTCGTGCTGCTGGTATACTGACCTCGGAGGCTGGTATACTGACCACGGAGGCTGGTATACTGACCACATACGCTGCTCGTGCTGCTGGTATACTGACCTAGGAGGCTGGTATACTGACCTCAGAAGCTGGTATACTGACATCGGAGACTGGTATACTGACCTCGGAGGCTGGTATACTGACCACAGAGGCTGCTGGTCGTGCTGGTATACTGACCTCGGAGGCTGGTATACTGACCACAGACGCTGCTGGTGCTGCTGGTATACTGACCACAGATGCTGGTATACTGACCACAGATGCTGGTATACTGACCTCAGTGGCTGGTATACTGACCCCGGAGACTGCTGGTTGTTGGTATACTGACCACGGACGCTGCTGGTACTGTTGGTATACTGACCTCGGAGGCTGGTATACTGAACACAGACGCTGCTGGTCCTGCTGGTATGCTGACCTCGGAGGCTGGTATACTGACCTCGCAGGCTGATATACTGACCTCGGAGGCTGCTGGTGCTGTTGGTATACTGACCTCGGAGGCTGCTGGTACTGCTGGTATACTGACCTCGGAGGCTGGTATACTGACCTCGGAGGCTAGTATACTGACCTCGGAGGCTGCAGGTGCTGCTGGTATACTGACCTCGGAGGCTGGTATACTGACTTCGGAGGCTGCTGGTCCTGCTGGTATACTGACCTCGGAGGCTGGTATACTGACCTCGGAGGCTGGTATACTGACTACGGAGGCTGCTGGTCCTGCTGGTATACTGACCTCGAAGGCTGATATACTGACCACAGATGCTGCTCGTGCTGCTGGTATACTGACCTCATAGGCTAGTATACTGACCTGGGAGTCAGCTGGTGTTGCTGGTATACTGACCCCGGAGGCTGGTATACTGACCACAGACGCTGCTGGGGCTGCTGGTATACTGACCTCGGAGGCTGGTATGCTGACCTCGGAGGCTGCTGGTGCTGTTGGTATACTGACCTCCGAGGCCGGTATACTGACCTCGGAGGCTGTTGGTTTTGCTGGTATACCGACCTCGGAGGCTATTATACTGACCACGGGGGCTGGTATACTGACCACAGACGCTGCTGGTGCTGCTTGTATACTGACCTCGGAGGCTGGTATACTGACCACGTACGCTGCTGGTGCTGCTGGTATACTGGCCTCGGAGGCTGGTATACTTACCACGGAGGCTGGTATACTAAGCTCGGAGGCTGGTATACTGACCACAGATGCTGGTATACTGATCACAGACGCTGCTGATCCTGCTGATATACTGACCTTGGAGGATGGTATACTGAACTCGGAGGCTGTTATACTGACCACAGATTCTGGTATACTGACCACAGACGCTGCTGGTCCTGCTGGTATACTGACCTCGGAGGATGGTATACTGACCTCGGAGGCTGGTATGCTGACCTCGGAGGCTGGTATACTGACCTCGGAGGCTGGTATACTGACCACAGACGCTGCTGGGGCTGCTGGTATACTAACCTCGGAGGTTGGTATATTGACCACGGACGCTGCCGGTACTGTTGGTATACTGACCTCGGAGGCCGGTATACTGACCTCGGAGGCTGCTGGTGTTGCTGGTATACCGACCTCTGAGGCTATTATACTGACCACGGGGGCTGGTATACTGACCACAGACGCTGCTGGTGCTGCTGGTATACTGACCTCGGAGGCTGGTATACTGACCACAGATGCTGCTGGTGCTGCTGGTATACTGGCCTCGGAGGATGGTATACTGACCACAGATGCTGCTGGTGCTGCTGTTATACTGACCTCGGAGGCTGGCATACTGACCACGGAGGCTGGTATACTGACGTCGGAGGCTTGTGTACGGACCATAGACGCTGCTGGTGCTGCTGGTATACTGGCCTCGGAGGCTGGTATACTTAGCACGGAGGCTGATATACTGGTTGGAATACGGACCTCGGAGGCTGGTATACTGACCTCGGAGGCTGGTATACTAGGCTCAGAGGCTGGTATACCGACCACATATGCTGGTATACTGATCACAGACGCTGCTGATCCTGCTGGTATACTGACCTTGTAGGCTGGTATACTGAACTCAGAGGCTGGTATACTGACCACAGATGCTGGTATACTGACCACAGACGCTGCTGGTCCTGCTGTGTGTGACCACGCATGCTGCTGGTGCTGCTTTTATACTGACCAATGAGGCTGGTATACTGACCTCGGATGCTGGTGTACTGACCACAGATGCTGCTGGTGCTGCTGTTATACTGACCTCGGAGGCTGGTATACTGACCTCGAAGGCTGGTATACTGACCACAGACGCTGCTGGGACTGCTGGTATACTGACCTCGGAGGCTGGTATACTGACCACAGATGCTGCTGGTGCTGCTGTTATACTGACCTCGGAGGCTGGTATACTGACCTCGGAGGCTGCAGGTGCTGCTGGTATACTGACCTCGGAGGCTGGTATAATGACCTCGGAGGCTGCTGGTGCTGTTGGTATACTGACCTCGGAGGCTGGTATACTGACCACAGATCCTGCTGGTGCTGCTGGTATACTGACCTCGGAGGCTGGTATACTGACCTCGGAGGCTGGTATACTGACCACAGATGCTGCTGGTGCTGCTGGTATACTGACCTCGGAGGCTGGTATACTGACCACAGATGCCGCTGGTGCTGCTGGTATACTGACGTCGGAGGCTGGTATACTGACCTCGGAGGCTGGTATACTGACCACAGATGCTGCTGGTGCTGCTGGTATACTGGCCTCAGAGGCTGGTATACTGACCACGGAGGCTGATATACTGGTTAGAATACGGACCTCGGATGCTGGTATACTAACCTCGGAGGCTGGTATACTGAACTCGGAGGCTGGCATACTGACCACAGATGCTGGTATACTGACCACAAACGCTGCTGGTCCTGCTGGTTTACTGACCATGGAGGCTGGTATACTGAACTCGGAGGCTGGTATACTGACCACAGATGCTGGTATACTGACCACATAGGCTGCTGGTCCTGCTGGTATACTGACCACGCATGCTGCTGGTGCTGCTGGTATACTGACCACGGAGGCTGGTATACTGACCTCGGATGCTGGTATACTGACCTCGGAGGCTGGTATACTGACCTCGGAGGCTGCAGGTGCTGCTGGTATACTGACCTCGGATGCTGGTATACTGACCTCGGAGGCTGCTGGTGCTGTTGGTATACTGACCTCGGAGGCTGGTATACTGACCACAGATCCTGCTGGTGCTGCTGGTATACTGACCTCGGAGGCTGGTAGACTGACCACAGACGCTGCTGGGGCTGCTGGTATAATGACCTCAGAGGTTGGTATACTGACCACGGACGCTGCTGGTACTGCTGGTATACTGACCTCGGAGGCTGGTATACTGACCTCAGAGGCTGGTATAATGACCACTACGCTGCTGGTGCTGCTGGCATACTGACCTCGGAGGCTGGTATACTGACCACGGAGGCTGGTATACTGACCACATACGCTGCTCGTGCTGCTGGTATACTGACCTCGGAGGCTGGTATACTGACCACGGAGGCTGGTATACTGACCACATACGCTGCTCGTGCTGCTGGTATACTGACCTAGGAGGCTGGTATACTGACCTCAGAAGCTGGTATACTGACATCGGAGACTGGTATACTGACCTCGGAGGCTGGTATACTGACCACAGAGGCTGCTGGTCGTGCTGGTATACTGACCTCGGAGGCTGGTATACTGACCACAGACGCTGCTGGTGCTGCTGGTATACTGACCACAGATGCTGGTATACTGACCACAGATGCTGGTATACTGACCTCAGTGGCTGGTATACTGACCCCGGAGACTGCTGGTTGTTGGTATACTGACCACGGACGCTGCTGGTACTGTTGGTATACTGACCTCGGAGGCTGGTATACTGAACACAGACGCTGCTGGTCCTGCTGGTATGCTGACCTCGGAGGCTGGTATACTGACCTCGCAGGCTGATATACTGACCTCGGAGGCTGCTGGTGCTGTTGGTATACTGACCTCGGAGGCTGCTGGTACTGCTGGTATACTGACCTCGGAGGCTGGTATACTGACCTCGGAGGCTAGTATACTGACCTCGGAGGCTGCAGGTGCTGCTGGTATACTGACCTCGGAGGCTGGTATACTGACTTCGGAGGCTGCTGGTCCTGCTGGTATACTGACCTCGGAGGCTGGTATACTGACCTCGGAGGCTGGTATACTGACTACGGAGGCTGCTGGTCCTGCTGGTATACTGACCTCGAAGGCTGATATACTGACCACAGATGCTGCTCGTGCTGCTGGTATACTGACCTCATAGGCTAGTATACTGACCTGGGAGTCAGCTGGTGTTGCTGGTATACTGACCCCGGAGGCTGGTATACTGACCACAGATGCTGCTGGTCCTGCTGGAATACTGACCTCGGAGGCTGGTATACTGACCTCGGAGGCTGGTATACTGACAACATATGCTGCTGGTCCTGCTGGAATACTGACCTCGGAGGCTGGTATACTGACCTCGGAGGCTGGTATACTGACCTCGGAGGCTGGTATACTGACCTCCGATGCTGGTATACTGACCTCGGAGGCTGGTATACTGACCTCGGAGGCTGGTATACTGACCACGGAGGCTGGTATACTGACCTCGGAGGCTGGTATACTGACAACATATGCTGCTGGTCCTGCTGGAATACTGACCTCGGAGACTGGTATACTGACCTCGGAGGCTGGTATACTGACCTTGCAGGCTGGTATACTGAACACAGATGCTGGTATACTGACCACGGAGGCTGGTATACTGACCTCGGAGGCTGTTATACTGACCTCGGAGGCTGGTGTACTGACCACAGATGCTGCTGGTGTTGCTGGTATACTGACTTCGGAGGCTGGTATACTGACCACAGACGCTGCTGGTGCTGCTGGTATACTGACCTCGGAGGCTATTATACTGACCACGGAGGCTGGTATACTGACCGCGGAGGCTGGTATACTGACCTCGGAGGCTGGTATACTGACCTCGAATGGTATACTGACCACAGACGCTGCTGGTGCTGCTGGTATACTGACCTCGGAGGTTGGTATACTGACCTCGGAGGCTGCTGGTACTGCTAGTTACGGGCGGCCCGGTCTTTCTTTCGGCAATAAGTGACTATGTGTGCGTGTGCGTGTGCGTGTGCGTGTGCGACCTCGGAGGCTGCTGGTGCTGTTGGTATACTGACCTCGGAGGCTGCTGGTACTGCTGGTATACTGACCTCGGAGGCTGGTATACTGACCTCGGAGGCTAGTATACTGACCTCGGAGGCTGCAGGTGCTGCTGGTAT
>JAXIVJ010005353.1:0-60000 GCA_036785665.1 Chirona hameri | reverse complement strand
GTCGTCCCGGCCATCACAGAATACCGCGCAACACTGCTCCCATCCAGTGCTCTTTCCCACTCCTTCAACCTTCAACCTTCTCTCGCCTACTTTTGTCTATAGCCCTTTGCATTTTTCCTTTCGTGATAATATCACCCCTCGTGGCGACGGCAAACGCCGAGACGATCTTTGATGTCGCTCGCGCGCCGACATCACAAACATCCGCCGCCTCTGCCACAGGAGGCAAGTCTACCTTCTCCTTTGAGTTGCGGCGGCGGGACACGACATAGTCCGGGTCGCTGTCATTTTCGACCTCTGGTGGCTCACCAGACGGTGCGGCGGCGGCGGTGACCACATCAGGGGTGCTGACAGCGGCAGCGATGGACGAGGCAGCGACAATGATGGTGGGAGCAGCAGCATCGACTGCAGAGCCGCTGACGGCTGTATGGAAGCTCACAGTGACGGCACTAGAACTCACTGTGTCATCTGTGGCGGGCGTAGCCGCAGCTTTGGCCCTGCCGTCCGCTAGGGCCCTCCGCTGCTCCTGCCGTCTCCATCACGCCGTCGTGGAACGATCCAGTCCGTCAATGAATAGTTTCCGCGTCGTTTTTTGATCCTCAAAAAAATGTTTTGCCGTCAGGACATTTCGGCGGCGTGGTGCTGCTGGATATGTCCAGTAGCTTCTTCATGCGTGCTGCGGCATGGGTGGCGTCATACTGCGTGGTGGGGCGTTTTCGAAGCGGGTCTTTCAGCGCCAAAGTTTTGAAACGGTATCCCTGTACCTTGGAGGCCTTGTACCTTGATTTCGTCGGAATTGAAGCTCTGTTCCAGATTTTAATTACTTCTTCGGCCACCTTGTTAATATAAATTGCTATAGAGTATAGACACATGTTTCTCATCAACACACCGCATCTTCCAGTCGCAACATCATAATTCGTCCCACGATGGCAGCGCCAGTGGGCAGCTGGTTGAGTGGCAAACTGCATGGTTCCACGGATAGTTGGGCATGACGTTCCTTCATTTTCTTTCGATTTAGTCTCCTGTCCATAATATTGACAGAAGAATCAACGGAACGGGCTAAACAAAGTAAACATCAAAACTAACCATGAACAGAAACATCGAATTAGTCCAACCACAATGAAGGGTGTTGAGCCAATAGAAGAAAAAAGGCAGAAATAAGCAAACAAACACACTTTTGTGCGGTACCTACTATTTATTTGCCAACATTATTTGGGATGTATTTTAAGAGGAGTTTGCACATTTACATCGTGTTAAAATAGAAAAAGTGCAATAATTCACAATGCAATTGATTTATTCCAAGAGTAGGTCTGCGTTCAGTTATGCCTATATAGACAATACACTATTTACCTACACTATAATGTCATATGGTAAAAGGACAATACATACTCCCTCCCCGCAGCGGCCAGAACGATGACGGTGTACTAACACGTTCTTTGCCTGGTATCGGAGATATTACTAACCCTCGAATCGCAAAATAACGCCATACGCGCCAAGAACACAGCAGGAGGCGGTGGCATACCGTGCTGCCATCTAACGGATTGAGTTGGTACTAAGGGTGATGCCGATCGGTTTCGGGCAATATTTCGAGCCAACCAGTGGTGCAAATAAGTCATAAATTATGGCAATGGATCTGTAATGAAGTGGTCTTTCACGTCATAACCACTTTTGCTCTAAATCCTATACCATTTCCATGTTAGTCGGCAAATTGGTCAAAAATTGGTGATTGCCGAAGTTTTCTAACGGTCAATTTTTTATACCTGTCAATTTTTTCTCGATTAAAAAAATACGATTTTCATATTTGAAATCAGCGGCTTAAAACGCTTCAGAAACCGACCGGAAATCGAACTTTTTCGAAAAAAGTTGCAAAACGGGTCACCCTTACTACTTATTTTTTTTATATATATTTTATACTTATTTTTCACCCGGAGCGGCCTAAAGCCATGTTCCGGGGAAGGGGGGGGGGAATTACTTCTGACAATTTGCCAGGAAAATAATTACGTTAACCGGTTTATATGAACCCGGAGGGTTCATATAAACCGGTTAAAATATATATATAAAATAACCGTTTAAAATATAATAGGGTAATATTTTGCATTTATATGTATTTGTATGTATGTATTTGTATGTATTTGTATGTATGTATGTATTTGTATATATATATATATTTTGATAATAGGGTATCTATTTTACGTTAAGTGAATTGTTCAAAGTAAATTTAATATATATCTTACTTTAAGTATTTCGTTCAAAGTCAAAATTAAGTAAAACACGAGACACACATACATACTTATTTTATTCCATACACACACAGGCACACATACACTTGGACCTGACCTCGGAGGCTGCTGGTCCTGCTGGTGTACTGACCTCGGAGGCTACTGGTGCTGCTGGTAAGGATAGTCGGTCAGACTGACCTCGGAGGCTGGTATACTGACCTTGGAGGCTGGTATACTGACCTCGGACGCTGGTATACTGACCTCGGACGCTGGTATACTGACCTCAGTTGCTGGTATACTGACCTCGGAGGCTAGTATACTGACCTCGGAGGCTGCTGGTGCTGCTGGTATACTGACCTCGGACGCTGGTATACTGACCTCGGAGGCTGGTATACTGACCTCGGAGGCTGCTGGTGCTGCTGGTATGCTGACCTCGGAGGCTGGTATACTCAAGGTTACTTTACTAATAAGGTTTACCCACGAGGGAGAAACGACTCCCGGGGTGACGTCACAGCATTTGGCAACAATATTTTGCAATATGGTAGCAAATAAACAAAGTCGTTTATGGCGCGGCGATTCTCATCATTAATCTTCATGAATTCCAAAGTACAAACCTGAAACAGTTTTGAGATAGATGAGGTCCGATATCAATCTTTTGATTTAAAGCTAATATGGTGTGAATGGTCTAGTTAAAAGGATAGGTAAATGCAAATTTAAGAGTTTTGCATATCAGTGTGTTTGAATTTGGCATTTCACAGACTACATGAATGTACTGTATGCTAGATGGAGCAAAAACAGCAAGGGTGGATCTGCATAACATGAAATGTTAAGTCAGCTAAGTGAAATGCAACGGACTCCATTAATGGAGTCCGTAACAATTACATTCGCATGTAGTATTTTAATCTCTAATATCTACATTGAAAAAGCTCTGTGCTTTATGTATTTTGGTCTGTGTTTTGAATGTGATCATGATTATTGATTCATGGGAAAATTAGTGGGATTTACTGTTGCTATCAATTGGGTAATAGTTCACATAGGCGTAACCACCTTCCGAAAGTAGGTGGGGACGGAGACACTTTGAAGTTGATTTTTTCCATGCAACGCCGATAGGCGTAATGTTAAAATCCGAAAATGTTACTGGGGACTGATCCCCAGTGACCCCAGTGGTGGTTACGCACCTGATAGTTCAGTAATTCACCTCCCCAGTTAATGGTGTTCTTGAGGTCCATATTAGAAGAAGAGAGTATTAATACAACAAACAGGAAAGTGTGCTAGTAATACCAAAGCTTTGATGTCACCAAAAACAATACATAATCAAGCCTGACCTAACCCTTACAGCAATTACGGTCACAGGGACCCACATTTAGAATGATTCTCTTGCTGCGCTGCGGCACCTACCGGGGGTGACACCAGACAGCCCCATAGGCGTAACCACCTTCCGAAAGTAGGTGTGGACGCAGGGGCCCGGGAACAGGGGGGGGGGGGCAGCGGGGGCGCTTGCCCCCCAAACATCTGGGCCGGGGGGGGGGGGGGGGGGGGGGGGGGGGGGCAGCGCCTCCTCCCCAACTTTGGTGAGCAGAAGTTTCCCTAAAAATTAGCTCTTTCAATTTTCTTCACAAAAGTTATATAAAATATGAAAGCCTCATGTCACTTTCATTTTTTGTCGTTTTCTTTAATAGCATGTCATAAGTATTATTATTATATAGCTTTGCCTTTATAGCAGTATCGTATACCTTTCTTTTCCTTCCTTTTCCTTTTTCCATTAAATGTTCTATGAGATATCATGGAAAACTTTGGTAGCAGTACATTTGCTGGCAGTTGTCTGCTTGGCGCGTCGTCGTTAAAATGACTCACTGTCGCAGTGGCGGATCTACGGTTGGACAAAATGGGCAGCCCCCCCCCCCTCCAAAGAAAAACCCGCCTGAAATCTGCGCAAAATTGACACATTTCCTGATATAGAAGCAAATCTAAGCAACTTTTACTAAGGCAAGTTTGCTTTTAATCAGCTATCAATGCACAAGCAAGCGAAATCCGATGAGTCTTCAGAATTATGTGGACTTTTTGGAATTTTGTGCCCCAAACTCCCGTTCTGGATCCGCTGCAGCACTGACGGCGATAAACATCTGCTGCATTTGTTTTATAAGTTTAGCCCACGTCAACGTTACGGATGTGGTCAGCCAGCGCCTCTAGCTGTCCTCGCTGTCTCTGCCGACGGGTTGCAATTGCAAGCAAGAGTTATCGTAAATGTCGTAGGTTACCGTGATACGGTGATGACAGGGTCGGTGCAGCCCAAGGTTACTTTACTAATGGGTGCAGCCCACACTGGTGGGCTTCTTAAAAAAAACAACGTCAGGCGTACGAGTATTTTATAAGACGACAGGCGGGTTTACAAAGGCATACGGTTCATAGTAGGAATAGGAAACGGGGATGGCATGACCCCCACTTTTTCATTATTTTTTATTTTTATGTTAATCCGCGACGTGCCGGGGGCGGGGAGTTTAGAAGTTTCCCTAAGGTTTTTCGAGGATAGCGAAAAAACGGCGGCGCGCCGTTTTTGCCGTTTAAAAAACGGCGCACGGCGCACAGTGCCACCGTTAAAGGGATTATACGGGTTTCCGTCCTGAAAGTAAATGCACTCTTTTGCAGTTGTATGAGCTTTAAACACGTTTAAGACATGTAACAGGGACCTCAATGCTCATTTAGTCCATTATTTCATAAATTATCAGCGTTAAAACTTGGGAGTTTTTCGAGACTAGTATCAGATAACGTACTTGATCAGCACTACTGTCCACCAATTCTATCTTCAGATCGATTTTAGAGTTTTGAATTATCTGCAAGTCCTTCACTGGATCACAAAATTATGATGCAATTCAAAACTGACGGGACTTTGTATTACTACACACTGTTCGTTGAGGTTTTGTGTTTTTGTGGTTTTCTTTTCTCTGGCCTTTAGCGTTGAGAATTTGGTGGTGGCGTATTAATTTTTTGGCATGAAAATTCATGCAAAATATATAATTTTAGGGGAAAACTAGGTAACTGCTGCTGTCGTTGGAACAAAACAAGTTTATTTTCTTTCAAATATTGCTTATTTTACCGGAAATATGCCATACGTGAGGTGTTTTTAATAGCATAAAAGAGATGACTGGCTCTGCCTCAGCCGGTCCTGCAGAAAATACGCGGTGGCATCACCGCGCACTTTGGAATGTCCTTACGTGCAGAAGAGGCCATTTCCAGAAAAATGTGGCTACCGTGGGACTTCTACCACCTTTATAAGTACGTTTTACTATGTAACTCAATTATTCTGGGAAAAAAACGTATAATCCCTTTAAAAAAAACGACACACGGCGCACAGCGCCGCCGTTTAAAAAACCGCGCACGACGCACAGCGCCGCCGTTTGAGCCGCCGTTTTAGGCACACCTGTTCGGGCATCAATTACCCACATTGTGTGCAATTCTTGACCACGGGTCATCTCAGGTCAGGTCACGTGACCACACCTCCAAATAAGTTTGCGGTCGTACTACAGCCACATTTTTTGGCCGATCGGTTTCAAACTTACAGGATTTCATAAGGTCATAGATACCTACAATTCAAATATCTAAGATTTTGAATATTGGTGACCTAAGGTCGCCGGTCGGGTCAATTTCGTGACCTTCCATTATAAGTCAATGGGTACATATTAAAATGTTTCCTATTCCAGGATACGCATGATATCAGTCAAATTCCTTCTGGATCATGTTATAATAGGCTGTTATTGATGATCCAGGTTCAATTTCTGTTCAGTGACCCCTACAGAGTCAGCCGAGGTAAGCTGAGGTCACCAACACTTTTTGTGTCAATAACTCTCGATAGAATGAAGATAAGGAAGTAAAACCGGCATAAATGTGTTTGTCTCGTCGACACGTCTCCCAATATGCAACATGACCTACTTGGGTCGCCACTTGACCTTGATCTGAGTTCAAAGTTCTAAGTTGACCTAAACTGGGCCAAATGAATGTGATTCGAAGAGCTTTGACTAGACGAACATGATGTCGTCAAAATAATTGCCGTATCTTTATTAGGTAAAAAGCTATTTGCGAACGTTTTGCCAAAAAATAGCCCTTTTGACATTTGATGACCCCTGGAGCCCAACTATTAAACTGATATAAAATTTGATGACACGTTTTGATTGAATATTTCAAGAGCTTTCGATCGTTTTTTTCTTCTCTCGTTTGTTCCTAGCTATCATTCCCGAGATAGTTGGCGGTTTCTGGAGCGATGTCCTAAAACTGGAAAATCTGACCTTTGATGACCTCTGGTGACCAGTCAGAGGCGTCGCTACCTTCTAAAAGTGGGGGAGTCCACTGCCAGGGGGGCGCCATACCCAGAGGAGGACCCAGAGGAGGGGGCGCCCCGGCCTAGAGGGGCGCAAATCCCATGAACTTCCTAGATTTCACTTGCTTAATTTTTCTCAAATTAAAAAAGAAATCAAAATATATATAAAAAACTCAAATTCCTCAATTTTGACCTTTGACCTGATCTGACCTGACATGTGACCTTGTTTTAAGAATTTCGGGTAGGCAATATATTCGTCTCCTTGAGAGCTTGCGATCGCCGCCTTGTGCGTCCCGCTGCGGTCATTAGTTCGGAAGATACGAGGGGGAGGTCAAATGTACCCCCCCAGCGGGGCGCGTTCGGCTGTCGACCCCAGCGGGGCGCGGGTTAACGGATTATATTGACTACCACTCGATGCATTTCACTCGACATATTCACAGCACTGTAGGTTTGGGCAGTAAATAAAATTCACAATGAAGAAAATAATTAAAGGAAAGCTTATCAAGAAAGGAAAGGAAACATCAGCCAATAACTTGCAAACGGTAAATCGCACAGACATAAGAATGGTACCGATCGCTTCGGTGCATCGTGACGCGAAATTGTTAAGTTTTTCATTGTGGATAGCTGGATTCGGACTGCTCCCAAGGCAATTTTTACAACTGTACGTCCGACCGTTTTTTTTTGTGGGGGGGGGGGGCAAATCATAGTTTCAGGACCTTTGAGGGAGGCATGGCTCTTTTGCCCCCCCCTAGATCCGCCCCTGTTGCACATTAACGTTGGACATACCTATTCATGACTGCCTGTGAGGTCTGAACTCAAAATAACGCCACGTAAAACAAAACATCGCGGTTTATTTCGATCTTCTGCTATAGCAACTGCGCTGCCGTAAACATATTTCACAATGAAAAACAAATTAAGGGAAAGTTTATCAAGGAAGGAAAGGAAATATCAGCCAATAGCTTGAAAACAGTAAATCGCACAGACATTCAAGTGGTACCGATCGCTTCGGTGCATCATGACGGGTACAGTGGTGGATTATAATCAAAGGGATCGGCGCAGGCGCACAACCAGAAAGCACATTTCGGGAGGGGGATACAGCTGTTGGGATTGTCATCCCCAGGCCAAAAGGGGCCTCATTTCCGATACAAAGGGGGTACACGACTTTAGGGGGCGACACCTGCACTCGCAGGGGCGCCGCCCCCCCCCCCCGAACCCGCGAGGCTTGCAGGAGCGCCGACTGCAGTCACAACGCATTATGCCGCCCCCGGAAGGTATCTCGTCACCCTTGGAAGGCATCATGCCGCCCTCAAAAGACATCTTGCCGCCCTCGAAAGGCACCATGCCGTCCTTGGAAGTTGAAAGGCATCTTGTCGCCCCCAGAGCGCATTATGCCGCCCTCAGAAGACGTCTTGCCGCCCTCGGAAGGCATCATGCCGCCCTCGGAAGGCATCATGTCGCCTTCGGAAGACATCTTGCCGCCCTCAGAAGGAGTGCCCCCCCCCCCCCCACTCGTCACTAACCGGAGGGGCACCGTCACTGGCCAGGGGCGCCGTCACGGGCCGGAGAGGGGCAGTCACTAGTCGGAGGGGTGCCGTCACTCGCCGGAGGGACGCGGTCACTGGCGGGAGAGGCACCGTCACTGTCCGATGGGGCGCCGTCACTGGTCGGAGGGGCGCCGTCACTAGCCGGAGGGGCGCCGTCACTGGCCGGAGGGCGCTGTTACTGGTCGGAGGGCGCTGTTACTGGTCGGAGGGGCGCCGTCACTCATCGGAGGGGCATGGTCACTGACCGGAGGGGCGCCGTCACTGGCCGGAGGGGCGCCGTCACTGATCGGAGGGGTGTCTTCACTGGCCGGAGGGGCGCCGTCACTGATCGGAGGGGCGCCGTCGTTAGCCGGAGGGGCGCCGTCGTTAGCCGGAGGGGCGCTGTCACGGGCCGTAGACGCGCCGTCTACGGCAGGGGGCGCCCTCGCTGGCCGGGGGCGCCGTCACTGGCCGCAAGAGCGCCGTCACTGGCCGGGGGAGCGTCCTCACTGGCCGGAGTGGCGCCGTCACTGGCCGGAGGGGCGCCGTCACTGATCGGAGGGGCGGCAGCTTTCCATGGGCGCCTCGGGTCTATAGGAACAGGTCATGCCCCGAATCACCGTATACTCGGTACACCACTGGCTGGCGGGAATTTTTAGTGTCTTTTTAGTTTTTCCTTGGTGTTATTTGTTTCCTTTTTGTTTAGAGGGCGCCTCCGGCGCCCTCTCAAAAACCAGAACAGACCCACTTTTTGAGGGGGCGCCTTCGGCGCTCGCTCAAAAGTGGGGGAGTCCGGGGCACCCGGACCCCCGGTAGCGACGCCCCTGGGTGACCTCAATATTTACCTGAATCAAAACATGTAGAAATAGTTTCAAAGTTATTTTTGATGAGCTTTCAAATCGTGTTTTCGGTTTTCCAATGAGGAAAATTTGACAACGAAAAGGTGCACCAAGATTAGAAGTGAGAAGATTGCCAAAACAAAATATTTGGTTTCGCCCCCCCCCCCAACTTTAAAATCGTTCCCGGGCCCCTGGGACGGAGGCACTTGGAAGTCGATTCTTTCCATGCAACGCCCATAGGCGTAATGTTAAAATCCGAAAATGTTACTTGGGACTGATCCCCAGTGACCCCAGTGGTGGTTACGCCCCTGGACAGCCCCTAGACCCGCCCAGACCATCTTGTAGACAGTCAAAGATAACCTACTTTTCAGTCTGTTGTAATCAGGCCTATGTCATCCCAATGCCTCCAACGTGATTGGGTGGCTTGGCCAAATGATGTATATTAGGGTTCACCGCTTCTGGTGTTTAAAGCCGCTGCACGTGAGTAAGTGTAGCTTTGGGCGGCTAAATATATGTTTTGAGTTCTAGTCCTTCAATTAAAATAATTAACAGTAATTAAATGCATCTTGTCCTTTTTTGGTATGGCAGCGATTTAAGAAGTCAATTTCGTGCATTGCAGTATTTTATGTTTCGTTTGGCTATTTTTTTAAAACATTTGTGGTGCACACATATCTTACGTTTCCATGGTGCCTAACAAACAATATTATTCAATTCAATCAACTCTAACAATATTAGAGTTGACAAGGTGCCAATTTAACTCCACAGTGAAACAGTGAAATTGAAGGGCTTGTTATTTCATTCTCTCAAGATTCCTGCGTCAATTCTCTATAACTACTTCTTTTCCGACGCGTATGCGCGCGATGGCAGCGCGGCGGACTTCACCCTTCCGGCTCCCCCTGCCCGTTGCCATGGAGACCGGGGCAGCCGGAGGGAGACCCGCTGACCAGAGGCCTGTTCACGGGGTCTGCGGCCGCCGCGGCCATGAGGCGGAGCTTAATTTGAACAAATTTGAACACTTTTGCGGCCGCTGGTGGCGTCCGATAAATGGCGCGTGTAGCGTTCGCAACGAATAGGCAATTTCATGAAAACCCTCAATGTTTTTCAAAACCACTCAACTACATGAATATCTACAAGTCACTACGAGTTGTAATTTTTGACCAAACAACCGCCAGTGAGCTGCGATATCAACAAAACACGGCGCAACCTTTGTCAGACGCGCGCCATTTATGTCGAAGTTCTTTTGCGGCTGCTCCCGAGCAACCGCAGGAGCCGCAGAGCGGGGAGTCTCTCCTCCCGGATCTGCTCTTTCGTGATTGGCTGACGATTAAGCCCCGCCCTTTTGGCCGCGGGAGCCGCGGCGGCCACAGACCCCATGAACAGGCCTCAGGGGACGCCGCCTGGCTGATGTCAACAATGCCGGGCGACGGGGCAGTGACGGGGCCCGTCCCCGCCGGCCCGCACACCGCGGGTGTCCCGGCGGGTGGAAGGTCTGCCGCGCCAAGGCGAGAGAAAGCGGCGACCAGCAAACCGCTCCGGACGTTGGGCTTAACACCACCCCGCCGTGTAGGGCGTCCACCAACACCGACTCCAGACAACCCTCTCCAGCACGCGGGGGCGTTGCCCTCCCGTGTAGGACGCCACACCTCACTACAGCGCAGTAGAACGCTCGCTCAGCCGCCACGGCTGAGCGAGTGCGAGACGAAGCTCCGTAGCCGAGCCGCAGCACAGCGGCCCGAATGTACACAACGAATGTACACAGCGGCCCGAATCAGAGCGACTGAAAATCGCACACCTAAATGTGCAGTCTCTCGTGCCGGCCCATAAGATGGACGAGGTTCGTCTTCTGCTGCGCCAGCACGAACTGGACATACTCTGTTTAACCGAGACCTGGCTAACAGACAACATCAACAACAACATCCTGTTGTTTCCAGGATACACCGTGCACCGGAAAGACCGCACGATTCCGCGCCGCGCCGGACGACGGGCCCGAGGAGGCGGGATAGCGATGCTGCTGAAAGATAGCATCGTAGCAACTGAACTGCCCGTCTTGACACCACCGGACAGCAGAGTGGAGTCGCTGTGGATGGACGTCAGCTTTAAAGGTCGGAAGGCTACGATAGGAACTGTATACAGACCCCCCGACGGAAAAATCTCCACCGACGTTGATGTCATCAGAGGTCAGCTGGAGGACAGGATGGCACGCAACAAGCCCATGTTCCTCCTGGGCGATGTCAATATCGATGTTGGTCGGGACGACAAACCAGGGGTGTCAGAGTATACACGAATGTTACTCGACCTCGGTCTGTATCAGCTCATCGATGCTCCAACTCGGCGGGGCAACACAGCCACGACTGTTGACCACATCATCACCCGCGAGGAAGATCTGCAGAGGTATGTGGCAGTGGTGCCAGTACATGTGAGTGACCACGACATGGTGACTCTGGAGGCGCCTCTGCCGCGAGCCAGACGAAAACCCCGCACGGCCAAGGTCAGGTCGACCCGGAACGTGAACTATGATCACCTGCGGCTCGACCTGCTCATGACTGAATGGGAGCCGGTGTACCGAGCGGAATATCCGGACACCGAGTATGAGGCGTTCCTCGCCATCTGGAACCACTATATAGACAGACACTGCCCGCTAAAGACAGTTAGCTTCCGTCACCAGAACTGTCCGTGGCTGACAGCCAGCGGCGACCTGAGAGAGATGCAGAGTGAGTGGGACGTAGCTCGACGCGCGCGCGACCTGCAGCGGGACGAGAACACCGAGCGAGAATATCGTCGGCTGCGAAACGACTTCAAGCGCCGGATCGCTCATGCTCGCATCGACTTCTTTACCGCGCCCTCCAGTTCATCAAACAACACGAAGATGTGAGGCAATATGCGGAAGTAGGCGTACAGCTCGTCGGCGGCCGTGTCGTCCCAACCGAGCAAATCGCTAAACTCGGACGAGTGTAATTAATACTTCGCCGGCGTCGGCCGTCGCATAGCTGACGAAATGAGTGGGCGTTCGTGCGAGCCAGTGTATCCGCGTCCACCGAGGCCGTCGCATAGCTGACGAAATGAGTGGGCGTTCGTGCGAGCCAGTGTATCCGCGTCCACCGAGGCCGTCGCATAGCTGACGAAATGAGTGGGCGTTCGTGCGAGCCAGTGTATCCGCGTCCACCGAGGCCGTCGCATAGCTGACGAAATGAGTGGGCGTTCGTGCGAGCCAGTGTATCCGCGTCCACCGAGGCCGTCGCATAGCTGACGAAATGAGTGGGCGTTCGTGCGAGCCAGTGTATCCGCGTCCACCGAGGCCGTCGCATAGCTGACGAAATGAGTGGGCGTTCGTGCGAGCCAGTGTATCCGCGTCCACCGAGGCCGTCGCATAGCTGACGAAATGAGTGGGCGTTCGTGCGAGCCAGTGTATCCGCGTCCACCGAGGCCGTCGCATAGCTGACGAAATGAGTGGGCGTTCGTGCGAGCCAGTGTATCCGCGTCCACCGAGGCCGTCGCATAGCTGACGAAATGAGTGGGCGTTCGTGCGAGCCAGTGTATCCGCGTCCACCGAGGCCGTCGCATAGCTGACGAAATGAGTGGGCGTTCGTGCGAGCCAGTGTATCCGCGTCCACCGAGGCCGTCGCATAGCTGACGAAATGAGTGGGCGTTCGTGCGAGCCAGTGTATCCGCGTCCACCGAGGCCGTCGCATAGCTGACGAAATGAGTGGGCGTTCGTGCGAGCCAGTGTATCCGCGTCCACCGAGGCCGTCGCATAGCTGACGAAATGAGTGGGCGTTCGTGCGAGCCAGTGTATCCGCGTCCACCGAGGCCGTCGCATAGCTGACGAAATGAGTGGGCGTTCGTGCGAGCCAGTGTATCCGCGTCCACCGAGTGTGCAGCTCCGCGTTCCGCGTGTATCCGGTGACGCTGCCGGAGCTCAGTGCCGCTCTGCGCAAACTGAGCAACTCGCGGGCAGCCGGTAGTGACGGCATCACGGTGCAACTGCTGCTTCAGTGTTTTGAGGTGATCGGTCCGACAGTGCTGCATATCATCAACCATTCTCTCGTGTCTGGCATTGTTCCTGCGGTATGGAAACATGCCACAGTGGTTCCGATTCACAAATCTGGAGATGTGTCTGTACCAGCCAATTTTAGACCTGTTAGTGTACTGAATGTTATCGCCAAGCTCGCGGAGAAGGTAGTGAGCCTACATATTTTAAACTATTTGACGTGCAACTCTATCATGTCACCTACTCAGTTTGCCTATCGTCCAGCCCACTCGACGGAAGACGCCGTGCTCGACATCGTCAGTCACATCGGTGGCAACACGGACTGGACTGGTCTGGTGACGTCGATTACGCCACTTGACCTATCTAAAAACCTTTGATTGCGTAGAGCGCGGAGCCCTTCTTTCGAAGCTGGGATGGTATGGGATATCATCTCACTGGATAGAGGACTATTTTGGAGGTAGAACGCAGACTGTCAAGGGGAACAACATCTTTGGAGGTACATTTTGGAGTCGTTCAAGGCGGGACACTGGGACCAATCATGCTCAGCCTTTTTATGAATGACCTAGCCAGTCACGTAATATTCCGTAAAGTCGCCAATTACGCAGATGACAGCCAAATACTGCACAGTTCAAAGCCGGACTCTACTGATGAGCTGCGGCACGTCATAAAGACAGATTTGAAGGAAATGTCCAGCTGGTTCAGTGGAAACGGTCTTAAAGTAAATGCAGCGAAAACAAGTTGTATGATTGCTGGTACTCCAAAAAGCACCGATCGAGCCGCCAGCCAAACGGTTCAATTCGACGGTGTTCATAGGAACAGCCTCTCTGAGTGTTGCATCACTCAAACAAAATCAAAATTCTTGGAGTGACAATCGACCAGCACCTCAATTTCGAGAGTCAAACAGGTAGCGTAGCACAAAAATGTAACTACACCATAGCAAGCATTATAAAACTTAACTTTCCGAAAGAGATTTCCAAAAAAAATGATACATGCCCTCGTCTTTCCGCTTGTAACTTACTGCCTCCCGGCTTGGGCTCCTAGCACTCAAACACAGCGGAAACGGATCCAAGAAGTTTTAAAGTTTGCTGTACGAACAGTCACTGGCTTACGGAAGTATGACCACGTTTCTCGATCCAGGAGAGAGATGGATGTCATTGGACGAAATTATCGCGATGCGCGACGCGCAGCGCATTCACTGCATAATGTGGAGTGATGAGAGCTCGCAAGAAATCAAATCTCTGATCGAGACACGAGCACAGGTGTCGGAGAGGCAAACTCGCTCCAACGTGAACGAGTCTGTCCTACATATTCCCAGATGCCGACTCCAGGCCACAGAGATGATGTTCCCCACCGAGCCGTGACCACGTGGAATGGCTTGCCTCGTGACTTGCGAAGTGGTAGCATGACAGCGCTCAAGAAGGCGACAGCATGGCTTGGTGGCAATGAGAAATCCTTTATATCTTCTACTTAGTTTACCAGCATGTTGGTTAGAACAATCGTCAGTTAGGATTCTTACAACTTAGCACCTGTCAGAACTTTACATGCTGGTTAGTGCACATGTGAGGTGTCATTCCTTCTAGAAGTGGAACTATGTGTGGTGTGTGTACCAGCGGGTGTGGAAGAGCCATTTATGGAACACCTAAGAACAGCAATACAACAAACAAAACAGCATACGCTGGAGAGCGATAGTATCCATTTTTTACTGTGTGGTGTGACGCGTTGGTGAAGCTCTTTGATGTTTGATCGCATCGCTAATTCCAATTTAAGTGGCAGAATTATGATTGCTATGATGACTGACTTTTATATTGTAAACTTTACATAAATATAATGAATGGTGAATGGTGTAAAAATAAATATAATGGTGTACCCCCAACACGTCATTTGGCAACCTTCACACTGGGATGGCGCTACCTGGTATTTCTATTGCCTTGGTTGTAATATTACTGTCAGCTGACTACTCTTCTTCTATTAGGGACCTGAGGAACACCATAAACTGGGGAGGTGAATTACTGAACTAATACCATCAATTGTTTATGGTAAACATCCAATCTTTGGACACATCCTAATCTCAGACTTTTCATGCTATCATAATGTTAACAATAAAGGTATAGTCTGCACTCTGATAGCATGACAAGTCAGATCAGGTCATCAGGATGTGTCAGAAGACTGGACGTTTACCCCAACATTTTGTTGAATTACCTGATGTTTTTTCTTCTTCTTAAGAACAATGCCATATTGTAAGGTACCAGAGTGTTTAAATGGATCTACAACAGTTTATGGAGGTATCAAGTGGTTTGTTTTCCCCAAAGATCAAGCAAATGCCAATCAGTCGTGGCAGAGCATCAAGAGAGAAGGGACCATTCATGATGTGATAAGGGGTATACTGACCTCAGAGCCTGATATACTGGGAGGGTGGTATACTAACCTCGGAAGCTGGTATACTGACCTTGGAGGCTGCAGGTGCTGCTGGTATACTGACCTCGGAGGCTGGTGTACTGACCTCGGAGGCTATAGTTCTGACCTCGGAGGCTGGTGTACTGACCTCGGAGGCTGGTGTACTGACCTCGGAGGCTATAGTTCTGACCTCGGAGGCTGGTGTACTGACCTCGGAGGCTGGTATGCTGACCTCGGAGGCTGGTGTACTGACCTCGGAGGCTGGTGTACTGACCTCGGAGGCTGGTGTACTGACCTCGGATGCTATAGTTCTGACCTCGGAGGCTGGTGTACTGACCTCGGAGGCTGGTATGCTGACCTCGGAGGCTGGTGTACTGACCTCGGAGGCTATAGTTCTGACCTCGGAGGCTGGTGTACTGACCTCGGAGGCTATAGTTCTGACCTCGGAGGCTGGTGTACTGACCTCGGAGGCTGGTATGCTGACCTCGGAGGCTGGTGTACTGACCTCGGAGGCTATAGTTCTGACCTCGGAGGCTGGTGTACTGACCTCGGAGGCTGGTATGCTGACCTCGGAGGCTGGTGTACTGACCTCGGAGGCTATAGTTCTGACTTCGGATGCTGGTTTACTGACCTCGGAGGCTATAGTTCTGACCTCGGAGGCTGGTGTACTGACCTCGGAGGCTATATTTCTGACCTCGGAGGCTGGTGTACTGACCTCGGAGGCTGGTATGCTGACCTGGGAGGCTGGTGTACTGACCTCGGAGGCTGGTGTACTGACCTCGGAGGCTGGTGTACTGACCTCGGAGGCTATAGTTCTGACCTCGGAGGCTGGTGTACTGACCTCGGAGGCTGGTATGCTGACCTCGGAGGCTGGTGTACTGACCTCGGAGGCTATAGTTCTGACCTCGGAGGCTGGTGTACTGACCTCGGAGGCTGGTATGCTGACCTCGGAGGCTGGTGTACTGACCTCGGAGGCTATAGTTCTGACCTCGGAGGCTGTTGTACTGACCTCGGAGGCTGGTATGCTGACCTCGGAGGCTGGTGTACTGACCTCGGAGGCTATAGTTCTGACTTCGGAGGCTGGTGTACTGACCTCGGAGGCTATAGTTCTGACCTCGGAGGCTGGTGTAATGACCTCGGAGGCTGGTATGCTGACCTCAGAGGCTGGTGTACTGACCTCGGAGGCTATGGTTCTGACCTCGGAGGCTATAGTTCTGACCTCGGAGGCTGGTGTACTGACCTCGGAGGCTGACGACGCTGCTGGTGGAGGACACGGCTCGGCTGTTGTCGGGCCGCGCCAGCTGGCTGATGGGCGTGTAGACGCTCCTGCGTCCATCGGCCACCTCAGACACCTCGGACAGCTGGTCAGCCGGCGGCAGACAGTCGGCCAGACTGATCTTCTCATGCAGGGCACGCCGACCGTCCCGAGACTCGAGCCAGTAGGTCTTCATCGAGCCTGACGCGGGGCAGAGACAGTGAGGACCGGGGTTACTCAGCGATGCGGAACAAGAAGAGCCTGAGCCCATAGGCGTAGGAACAGGGGGGGGGGGGGAAGTTAGCCGCCCCCCGACCCCCAACATTTTTGATTTTAACATACGCCTATGGGCGTTGCATGGAAAGAATATACTTCAGAACGCCTCCGCCCCCCCCCCCCCCCAACTTGAACATAGTTCCTACGTCCCTGCCTGAGCCTAATCAGTGATCACCTGGCGATCCGCCGGGACCACCTTATAACACCTCGTAACAGCCGGGACCACCTTATAACACCTCGTAACAGCCGGGACCACCTCATAACACCTCGTAACAGCCGGGACCACCTTATAACACCTCGTAACAGCCGGGACCACCTTATAACACCTCGTAACAGCCGGGACCACCTTATAACACCTCGTAACAGCCGGGACCACCTTATAACACCTCGTAACAGCCGGGACCACCTTATAATACCTCGTAACAACCGGGACCACCTTATAACACCTCGTAACAGCCGGGACCACCTTATAACACCTCGTAACAGCCGGGACCACCTTATAACACCTCGTAACAGCCGGGACCACCTTATAACACCTCGTAACAGCCGGGACCACCTTATAACACCTCGTAACAGCCGGGACCACCTTATAACACCTCGTAACAGCGGGACCACCTCATAACACCTCGTAACAGCCGGGACCACCTTATAACACCTCGTAACAGCCGGGACCACCTTATAACACCTCGTAACAACCGGGACCACCTTATAACACCTCGTAACAGCCGGGACCACCTTATAACACCTCGTAACAGCCGGGACCACCTCATAACACCTCGTAACAACCGGGACCACCTTATAACACCTCGTAACAGCCGGGACCACCTTATAACACCTCGTAACAGCCGGGACCACCTTATAACACCTCGTAACAGCCGGGACCACCTTATAATACCTCGTAACAACCGGGACCACCTTATAACACCTCGTAACAGCCGGGACCACCTTATAACACCTCGTAACAGCCGGGACTACCTCATAACACCTCGTAACAACCGGGACCACCTTATAACACCTCGTAACAGCCGGGACCACCTTATAACACCTCGTAACAGCCGGGACCACCTTATAACACCTCGTAACAGCCGGGACCACCTTATAACACCTCGTAACAGCCGGGACCACCTCATAACACCTCGTAACAGCCGGGACCACCTTATAACACCTCGTAACAGCCGGGACCACCTCATAACACCTCGTAACAGCCGGGACCACCTTATAACACCTCGTAACAGCCGGGACCACCTTATAACACCTCGCAACAGCCGGGACCACCTTATAACACCTCTTAACAGCCGGGACCACCTTATAACACCTCGTAACAGCCGGGACCACCTCATAACACCTCGTAACAGCCGGGACCACCTTATAACACCTCGTAACAGCCGGGACCACCTTATAACACCTCGTAACAACCGGGACCACCTTATAACACCTCGTAACAGCCGGGACCACCTTATAACACCTCGTAACAGCCGGGACCACCTCATAACACCTCGTAACAACCGGGACCACCTTATAACACCTCGTAACAGCCGGGACCACCTTATAACACCTCGTAACAGCCGGGACCACCTTATAACACCTCGTAACAGCCCGGACCACCTTATAATACCTCGTAACAACCGGGACCACCTTATAACACCTCGTAACAGCCGGGACCACCTTATAACACCTCGTAACAGCCGGGACCACCTTATAACACCTCGTAACAGCCGGGACCACCTTATAACACCTCGTAACAGCCGGGACCACCTTATAACACCTCGTAACAGCCGGGACCACCTTATAACACCTCGTAACAGCCGGGACCACCTCATAACACCTCGCAACAGCCGGGACCACCTTATAACACCTCGTAACAGCCGGGACCACCTTATAACACCTCGTAACAACCGGGACCACCTTATAACACCTCGTAACAGCCGGGACCACCTTATAACACCTCGTAACAGCCGGGACCACCTCATAACACCTCGTAACAACCGGGACCACCTTATAACACCTCGTAACAGCCGGGACCACCTTATAACACCTCGTAACAGCCGGGACCACCTTATAACACCTCGTAACAGCCGGGACCACCTTATAATACCTCGTAACAACCGGGACCACCTTATAACACCTCGTAACAGCCGGGACCACCTTATAACACCTCGTAACAGCCGGGACCACCTCATAACACCTCGTAACAACCGGGACCACCTTATAACACCTCGTAACAGCCGGGACCACCTTATAACACCTCGTAACAGCCGGGACCACCTTATAACACCTCGTAACAGCCGGGACCACCTTATAACACCTCGTAACAGCCGGGACCACCTCATAACACCTCGTAACAGCCAGGACCACCTTATAACACCTCGTAACAGCCGGGACCACCTTATAACACCTCGTAACAACCGGGACCACCTTATAACACCTCGTAACAGCCGGGACCACCTTATAACACCTCGTAACAGCCGGGACCACCTCATAACACCTCGTAACAACCGGGACCACCTTATAACACCTCGTAACAGCCGGGACCACCTTATAACACCTCGTAACAGCCGGGACCACCTTATAACACCTCGTAACAGCAGGGACCACCTTATAATACCTCGTAACAACCGGGACCACCTTATAACACCTCGTAACAGCCGGGACCACCTTATAACACCTCGTAACAGCCGGGACCACCTCATAACACCTCGTAACAACCGGGACCACCTTATAACACCTCGTAACAGCCGGGACCACCTTATAACACCTCGTAACAGCCGGGACCACCTTATAACACCTCGTAACAGCCGGGACCACCTTATAATACCTCGTAACAGCCGGGACCACCTTATAACACCTCGTAACAGCCGGGACCACTTTATAACACCTCGTAACAACCGGGACCACCTTATAACACCTCGTAACAGCCGGGACCACCTTATAATACCTCGTAACAGCCGGGACCACCTTATAACACCTCGTAACAGCCGGGACCACCTTATAACACCTCGTAACAGCCGGGACCACCTTATAACACCTCGTTACAGCCGGGACCACCTTATAACACCTCGTAACAGCCGGGACCACCTTATAACACCTCGTAACAGCCGGGACCACCTTCTAATACCTCGTAACAGCCGGGACCACCTTATAATACCTCGTAACAGCCGGGACCACCTTATAACACCTCGTAACAGCCGGGACCACCTTATAACACCTCGTAACAGCCGGGACCACCTTATAACACCTCGTAACAGCCGGGACCACCTTATAATACCTCGTAACAGCCGGGACCACCTTATAACACCTCGTAACAGCCGGGACCACCTTATAACACCTCGTAACAGCCGGGACCACCTTATAATACCTCGTAACAGCCGGGACCACCTTATAACACCTCGTAACAGCCGGGACCACCTTATAACACCTCGTAACAGCCGGGACCACCTTATAACACCTCGTAACAGCCGGGACCACCTTATAATACCTCGTAACAGCAGGGACCACCTTATAACACCTCGTAACAGCCGGGACCACCTCATAACACCTCGTAACAGCCGGGACCACCTTATAACACCTCGTAACAGCCGGGACCACCTTCTAACACCTCATAACAGCCGGGACCACCTTATAACACCTCGTAACAACCGGGACCACCTTATAATACCTCGTAACAGCCGGGACCACCTTATAACACATCGTAACAGCCGGGACCACCTCATAACACCTCGTAACAGCCGGGACCACCTTATACCACCTCGTAACAGCCGGGACCACCTTATAACACCTCGTAACAACCGGGACCACCTTATAACACCTCGTAACAGCCGGGACCACCTTATAACACCTCGTAACAGCCGGGACCACCTCATAACACCTCGTAACAGCCGGGACCACCTTATAACACCTCGTAACAGCCGGGACCACCTTATAACACCTCGTAACAACCGGGACCACCTTATAACACCTCGTAACAGCCGAGACCACCTCATAACACCTCGTAACAGCCGGGACCACCTTATAACACCTCGTAACAGCCGGGACCACCTTATAACACCTCGTTACAACCGGGACCACCTTATAACACCTCGTAACAGCCGGGACCACCTTCTAACACCTCATAACAGCCGGGACCACCTTATAACACCTCGTAACAACCGGGACCACCTTAAACACCTCGTAACAGCCGGGACCACCTTAAAACACCTTGTAACAACCGGGACCACCTTATAACACCTCGTAACAGCCGGGACCACCTCATAACACCTCATAACAGCCGGGACCACCTTATAACACCTCGTAACAGCCGGGACCACCTTATAACACCTCGTAACAACCGGGACCACCTTATAACACCTCGTAACAGCCGGGACCACCTTCTAACACCTCATAACAGCCGGGACCACCTTATAACACCTCGTAACAACCGACACCTTAAAACACCTCGTAACAGCCGGGACCACCTTAAAACACCTCGTAACAACCGGGACCACCTTATAACACCTCGTAACAGCCGGGACCACCTTGTTACACCTCGTAACAGCCGGGACCACCTTATAACGCCTCGTAACAGCCGGGACCACCTTATAACACCTCGTAACAGCCGGGACCACCTTATAACACCTCGTAACAACCGGGACCACCTTATAATACCTCGTGACAGCCGGGACCACCTTATAACACCTCGTAACAGCCGGGACCACCTTATAACACCTCGTAACAGCCGGGACCACCTTATAACACCTCGTAACAGCCGGGACCACCTTATAACACCTCGTAACAGCCGGGACCACCTTATAACACCTCGTAACAGCCGGGACCACCTTAAAACACCTCGTAACAGCCGGCACCACCTTATAACACCTCATAACAGCCGGGACCACCTTATAACACCTCGTAACAGCCGGGACCACCTTATAACACCTCGTAACAGCCGGGACCACCTTGTAACACCTCGTAACAGCCGGGACCACCTTATAACACCTCGTAACAGCCGGGACCACCTTAAACACCTCATAACAGCCGGGACCACCTTATAACACCTCGTAACAGCCGGGACCACCTTATAACACCTCGTAACAGCCGGGACCACCTTAACTTCATCACTGGGTGGCCGAACTACCCGAGCAGCGACAGCAGTGTTCGGGATTAGGATGGTGGCATTAGGTATAGCAACAGATTGGACTGTCAACTGACTTTCAGTTGGTCAATGGCAGTTTAATAAACGGCATTATTCTATTGCATGCGATAGTAATGACTGATGGTGATGTCATCAGATGACTGACTGATGACTGATAGATGACTGTGTTGAGGGAAGCACACAACACGGAGAACATTGTGCCAATTTTATGCCAATTGCGCTACAAAGAGCGTTCAGATAAAATATACTTAAATTATACTATAACCGGTCGTAATGCATCACCTCACCTTTTCCTTTCACTTTGATTTCTCCTCGCTCCACAGCATGATATGATTTTCCCAGACGTATTTGTGTCGTTTCAGAGATGTGGATCTTCATTGCCAGGCTGTTTGACTCCATCCGCGAGGCTGCCGAGACAGGTACAACTCACGGCGGTCAGCACCAAAACCACTGACACTTGCCGAACTGCTCAAATAAAACTAAATGAATTGTACCGAATTCTGGTAACCGTTCTTTTGACCACCATTGGATTTCCCTAGTGGGCAGTAGTATTTGGCGCGAATCCTGAAATCAGCGCGATATCGCCAGTAGAGCATAATGGAAGTCTTCCGCTGTTTACCAGCTGTACGGGCGATAAAGCTGATACAAGCTACATATCGTGGGGCTTGGTAGGTAGGAAACAAGTACACGCACGCACGCACGGACGGACGGACGCACGCACGCACGCACGCACGCGCGTATAGACATACCGGAAAGGTGAGGCTTGGTCGTGTCATTTTTTTTTGTCTGGGACGGGGGAAAGGTTGGCAAGAACACCAGTAATACATGTATATCTGCCTGCTGTGGGTCGCTTTTCATTTGGCTGAAGTTGGTTGAGTGCTTGGTTTTTGCTCCATTCCAAGACGGCTAGAACAACATTTGATGACTCATTTGTACTATTGTAGGATTGTCCACGTAGCACTGCAGTATGCCCCACGAAATCTGTTTAACTTGCTTGTTACTCTACTCGTCAGTCAGAGTGATGTAGGAACACGTTGAGAGAGACATCCGTTTCTATTGATAAACGAAGTCTGCTGACTCATCTCAGTTACCTCGATGGGGATCACTGTTGTAGCAAAGATGGGGATCACTGTTGTAGCAAATTTGTGTGCTAACACAAAACCTATTGTTTCCTGGCCGCTAGCATTTATAAGCGGCCAGTGGCGGATCCAGAGGGGGGGGGGAGGGGGTCACGGGAGTCATGACCTCTCCCCTTGGGCCCGTGGGGACACCACCGCACCGGGGCACCAGGGGCACCACCAAAATAAAGCAAAACAAATCCACGCCGCTACGCGGCGCAAATCATTCAGTGTTCTTTGAACCAAGGGCACCACCGCGCCGGTGAACCAAGAGCACCACCGCGCCGGTGAACCAAGAGCACCACCGCGCCGGTGAACCAAGGGCACCACCGCGCCGGTGTGTCAGGGGCACCACCGCGCTAGTGAACCAAGGGGACTATTGCGCCGGTGTACCAGGGGGACCATTGCGCCGGTGTACCAGGGGGACTATTGCGCCGGTGAATCAAGGGCACCACTAAGGGTGTACCAGGGGCACCACCGTACCGGTAGGCGGCACTGTGTGGAGAGGGGAGACACCGGGGCACCGTGCCTTCTTGAATCCAGGAGGAAAAACAATGGTCTGGTACCGCTATGGAATCACAAGCATTGGTCGCTGAAGAAAAACACGCGAAATGATGCTAAATTAGGATTGCTAAATTACGCAAAAAATGTCCCTTCATGCCTCCGTCCCTTGGGCTATGAAGGGGCAACAACGTGCCTTTGTACCAGAGGCAACAACGTATTGGACTCGAGGAGCCCTGAGGGCAGGGGTGGTAAATGTGCTTTGAGTTGCCCCGACCAAAATGGCACATACAAAAATGACCCCAACACAGCTGGGTACGTACAACACAGCTGAAACTGTGGGGAGGGGGGAGGGGGGGGGGGGGGGGGGTAGACACCCCTTCAGGTTTTTCGCGGATGGCGGAAAAACGGCGAAACGCAGCGCCACCATTTTTGGCACAGCTGTTTGTGCATCAATTGTCCACATTATTAAAAAAAAAATAGGGTCATCTTAGATCAGGTCACCAGAACAGGTCACGTGACCTCACCTCCCAAACAAGCTTGTGGTCGTACCACAGTCACAGTTTAATCCCAGTCTGGAAACGCGCATTTTCATGCTATTATATATTTTACTTTAGCGCAATGATCTCAAAGCTGCTTGCCAATATCGATACCAAACAATGCAGACATACTAAGTCGATAACGAGGTATCGATTAACATCGATATTGTTATCGATTTCGATATAATTATCGATTTTCACCGGAAGGGCACATATTAGAGATGGATCGGAATTTGTGACTAACGCGGCCAAATCATGTACACATACTACTTGGATGAAGTCCTATCGATTGTAATCAATACCGATATCGATACACTCATGCAAGGGTCCTGGGTTCGAGTCCCAGTTAGGAAACTGCCGGGAATCACGCTTTTTCATTTTTTTTCTTCTACGAATTCTGTGCCAGTGCCAGCTATGGCTACGTGACATGTTGTTTCGATCATAACACTCACTAATACAAGGGTCCTGGGTTCGAATCCCACTCTTGGAATTGCCCCAAAACACGTAATTTCAAGTTCTTTTTACCCTTTTTGTGCCGGTGCCAGCTATGGCCACGTGCAACTGTGTTTGGTTCTTACCATTCACTCATGTAAGGCTCCTGGGTTCGAATCTCAGTCAGGAAACAAAATTTGCATGCTTTTATATATTTTTCTTTAGATAAATTATCTCAGAGGTGCTTGCCAATATCGATACCGAACTATGCAGACATACTAAATCGATAACAGCTTATCGATTGATATCGATATCGTTATTGATATCGATATAATTATCGATTTACACCGGAAGGGCATATATTAGAGATGATTCAGAATTTGTGACTAACGCGGCCAAATCATGCACATTTGCTATTTGAATGACGGTCTATCGATTGGAATCAATGTCGATTTCGATAAACTCATGCAAGGGTCCTGGGTTCGAATCCTAGTCAGGGAACTGTCAGGAAACACACGTTTTGCGCAATTATCTCAAAGCTGCTTGCAAATGCCGATATCAAACAATGCAGACATACTAAGTCGATAACGGAGCATCGATTGGTATCGATACCGTTATCGATATCGATATTATTTTCGATTTTCAATGGAAGTGCACACATAATTGATGGATTATGTATTATGCATTATGTACATATGTCACTAACGGAGCCGAATCATGCACACATACTATATGGATGACGGACTATTGATAGGAATCGGTATCGTTATGGATACACTCATGCAAGGGTCCTTCCTGGGTTTGAATCCCGATCTGGAAACGCGCATTTTCATGCTTTTATATATTTTACTTTAGCGTAATTATCTCAAAGCTGCTTGCCAATACCGATACCAAACTATGCAACCATACTAAGTCGATAACGGGTTATTGATTGATATCGATATTGTTATCGATTTCGATATAATTATCAATTTTCACCGGAAGGGCACATATTAGAGATGGATCAGAATTTGTGACTAACGCGGCCAAATCGTGTACACATACTACTTGGACGAAGGCCTATCGATTGCAATCAATACTGGTATCCATACACTCATGCAAGGGTCCTGGGTTCGAATCCCAGTTAGGAAACTGCCGGGAATCACGATTTTTCATGTTTTTTTTTCTTCTACGAATTCTGTGCCAGTGCCAGCTATGGCCACGTACCACGTTGTTTCGGTCATAACACTCACTAATACAAGGGTCCTGGGTTCGAATGGGAATTATCTCTGGGAATTGTCACAAAACACGTAATTTCAAGTTTTGTTCTACCCTTTCTGTGCCGGTTCTATGGCCACCTGAGACTGTGTTTGGCTCTTACCATTCACTCATGCAAGGCTCCTGGGTTCGAATCCCAGTCAGGAAACAAAATGTTCATGCTTTTATATATTTTTCTTTAGAGCAATTATCTCAAAAGTGCTTGCCAATATCGATACCAAACTATGCAAACATACGAAATTGATAACGGCCTATCAATTAATATCAATATCGTTATCGATATCGATATAACTATCGATGTTCACCGGTAGGACATATATTAGAGATGGTTCAGAATTTGTGATTAACGCGGCCAAATCTTGCAAATTTGGAATTTGAATGACGGTCTATCGATTAGGATCAATATTTTTTATAAGAGTCCTGGGTTCGAATCCCAGTCTGGAAACGCATTTTCATGCTTTTATATATTTTACTTTAGCGCAATTATCTCAAAGCTGCTTGCCAATACCGATACCAAACTTTGCAGACATACTAAGTCGATAACGATCTATCGATTGGTACCAATATCGTTATAGATATCGATATTATTATTGATTTTCACCGGAAGGTCATATATTATAGATAGACCAGAATTTGTGACTAACGTGTCTAAAACACGCAAACATACTATTTCGATGAAGGACTATTGATTGGAATCAATATCGATATCAATACACTCATGCAAGGGTCCTGGGTTCGAATCCCGGTCAGGGAACTGCCGGGAATCACACTTTTTCATGTTTTTTCCCCACGATTTCTGTGCCAGTGCCAGCTATTGCCACGTGACATGGTCTTTTGGCCATATCACTCACTAATACAATGGTCCTGGGTTCGAATTCCAGTCTGGGAATTATCCCAAAACACGCAATTTCAAACTTTTTCTACTCTTTCTGCGCCGGTGGCCACGTTATACTGTGGCCAATAATATGGCCACGTTATACTGTGTTTGGCTCTTACCATTCAATCATGCAAGGGTCGTGGGTTCGAATCCCAGTCAGGAAACTTTCAGGAAACACGTATTTCATGTTTTATTTCTTCTATGTTGTATGTGCCAGTGCTTGCTATATACAACAGACCCGCCCCGAAAACGTACAACCAACCTTCGGACCGGCGATGCCCCGTAGCATTGCCCCCGTGCATAACCGAAAGTTGGTTTCACAAGGATAACACTATTCTTTAGAATTGTGTTTCCTTTGGGAAACAAACCTGAGCTGTTCGATTAGGGGTGGTTTTCTTAAGGTTGCCTGAGATCAGTAATAATAACCGAAGGTTGGTTTCACAAGGATAACATTTTTTATCCTTGTGAAACAAGGATCCAATCCAAAATTCCAATGCACGGGGCCTTGCTTTGGGGCAATGCCGGACCGAAGGTTGGTTTAGTCCGTTTTCTGTTGTTTTTTATGGATGGGCCTATAAATAGCTTACCAGATAGCCCCAGACCTCCTCTTTCCAAATCTGGTCTTCTTTTTCTTCTAGCCCCACGGCAAGTTGGTCAAAGAGTAGCGCAAAAAAGTATGACGTCACACAGGCTAAACCAATCACCGGAGCGCAATTCTGAGGCCACTTCCTTTCCTGTAGCTTTATCACAATTGGACCATACACCCATATAGTCCATCAAAATCCATTTTGGGACAACTCTAAAAAAATGTCATTAAGGGAAAAAAAGAGGAGCTTACCGGATTCGAACCGGTGGCCAATCAATTGCGAGGCAGGCGCTTTATCCACTAGACCACAGTGGCTTGTGGGACTTACGGCCGGCGATCTGAGAGCATCCCCCACGGACGGCCGGCCTTCGGCCGGCCGTCTATTTTTGCAATTGCAGGTGCAATCGGGTTTTGACAGAGTTGAAACTTTGCAGGCAGTTTCTACAGGCAGTGCTCCACACCCTAATCAAGGTTTCGTGTCCAACAATTCGTTTCCCTGGGAGTACATGGCCTTTTTCGTATTTCCCCGTTGACTTGCAATGTTAAACTTCATGTTGCTGTTGCAAGTGCAATCGGGTTTTGACAGACTTGAAACTTGGCCAGGACTGTGGGCAACGGTCTCGACTCGGGACCCTGAAAGTGGCGTTGCTGTAGAATCGTTTCCCTGACCTGGCGTCAACTTTTACTGATTCGTCACACCTTTTGTTAAACCACCCCCGATCGAACAGCTCAGGTTTGTTTCCCAAAGGAAACACAATTCTAAAGAATAGTGTTATCCTTGTGAAACCAACCTTCGCTCCCGATCCAAAATTCCAAAAATCCAAAATTCCCAAATCCAAAATTTCGACTGCCAAAATCCAAAATTTTCAAAAATCCAAAAAGCGCCAAACATCGAAATTTAAAAAAGTCGATAAAAATTTTGAGTTTTTTTTTCTCTAAAAAAAACAACAGAAAACGGACTCAACCAACCTTCGGTCCGGCATTGCCCCAAAGCAATGCCCCGTGCATAACCGAAGGTTGGTTTCACAAGGATAACACTATTCTTTAGAATTGTGTTTCCTTTGGGAAACAAACCTGAGCTGTTCGATTGGGGGTGGTTTTCTTAAGGTGGCCGAGATTTGGTAAAAGTTGACGCCAGGTCAGGGAAACGAATCTACAGCAACGCCACTTTCAGGGTCCCGAGTCGACAACGTGATCTGATCTGATGCCAAGTTTCAAGTCTGTCAAAACCTGATTGCACCTGCAACAGCAACATGAAGTTTAACATTGCAAGTCAACGGGGAAATACGAAAAAGGCCATGTACTCCCAGGGAAACGAATTGTTGGAGACGAAACCTTGATTAGGGTGTGGAGCACTGCCTGTAGAAACTGCCTGCAAAGTTTCAACTTTGTCAAAACCCGATTGCACCTGCAATTTCAAAAAGAGTCGGCCGGCCGAAGGCCGGCCCGTTCATAGGGAACATGGGATCGCCTGCCGTAAGTTCCACAAGCCACTGTGGTCTAATGGATAGAGCCACTGCCTAGCAATTGATTGGCCACCGGTTCGAATCCGGTAAGCTCCCGATCCAAAATTCCAAAAATCCAAAATTCCAAAATCCAAAATTTCGACTTCCAAAATCCAAAATTTGAAAAAAATCCAAAAAGCGCCAAACATCGAAATTTAAAAAAGTCGATAAAAATTTTGAGTTTTTTTTTTTTTTTGCTCTAAAAAAAACAACAGAAAACGGACTAAACCAACCTTCGGTCCGGCATTGCCCCAAAGAAAGGCCCCGTGCATAACCGAAGGTTGGTTTCACAAGGATAACACTATTCTTTAGAATTGTGTTTCCTTTGGGAAACAAACCTGAGCTGTTCGATCGGGGGTGGTTTAACAAAAGGTGTGACGAATCAGTAAATCTTGGATCCAGGTCAGGGAAACCATTTGTTTGCGACGAAACTTTCAGGATCCCGAGTCGAGACCGTTGCCTATCGTCCTGGCCAAGTTCCAAGTCTGTCAAAACTCGATTGCACCTGCAACAGCAACATGAAGTTTAACATTGCAAGTCAACGGGGAAATACGAAAAAGGCCATGTAAGGCCATGTACTCCCAGGGAAACGAATTGTTCGAGACGAAACCTTGATTAGGGTGTGCAGCACTGCCTGTAGAAACTGCCTGCAAAGTTTCAACTCTGTCAAAACTCGATTGCACCTGCAATTGCAAAAATAGGCTGCCGGCCGAAGGCCAAATATCGATTAGGGAAAGATCCATGTCCATAGGGAACATAAGATCGCCTGCCATGACTCCCACAAGCCACTGTGGTCTAGTGGATAGAACGCCTGCCTCGCAATTGATTGGCCACTGGTTCGAATCCAGTAAGATCCTCTTTCCTCTTTTTTTTTAGAGTTGTCCCAAAATGGATTTTGATGCCTTATACGGGTATATAGTCGACTCGTGGCTGCTCTTGGAGCCGACAAAATGGCCTCAGAATTGCGCTCCGGTGATTGGTTTAGCCTGTGTGACGTCATACTTTTTTGCGCTACTATTTGACCGACTTGCCGTGGGGCTAGAAGAAAAAGAAGACCAGATTTGGAAAGAGGAGGTCTGGGGCTACTATCCGGTAAGCTTTTTATAGGCCCATCCATAACAAAAAAACAGAAAACGGACTAAACCAACCTTCGGTCCGGCATTGCCCCAAAGCAAGGCCCCGTGCATAACCGAAGGTTGGTTTCACAAGGATAACACTATTCTTTAGAATTGTGTTTCCTTTGGGAAACAAACCTGAGCTGTTCGATCGGGGGTGGTTTTCTTAAGGTGGCCGAGATTTGGTAAAATTTGACGCCAGGTCAGGGAAACGATTCTACAGCAACGCCACTTTCAGGGTCCCGAGTCGACAACGTGATCTGATCTGATGCTAAGTTTCAAGTCTGTCAAAACTCCATTGCACTTGCAACAGCAACATGAAGTTTAACATTGCAAGTCAACGGGGAAATACGAAAAAGACCATGTACTCCCAGGGAAACGAATTGTTGGAGACGAAACCTTGATTAGGGTGTGGAGCACTGCCTGGAGAAACTGCCTGCAAAGTTTCAACTCTGTCAAAACCCGATTGCACCTGCAATTGCAAAAATAGTCGGCCGGCCGTCCGTGGGGGATGCTCTCAGATCGCTGGCCGTAACTCCCACAAGCCACTGTGGTCTAGTGGATAAAGCGCCTGCCTCGCAATTGATTGGCTACCGGTTCGAATCCGGTAAGCTCTTCTTTTTTTTCCTCTTTCCTCTTTTTTTTTTAGAGTTGTTCCAAACGGGGTTTTGATGCCTTATACGGGTATATAGTCGACTCGTGGCTGCTCTATGAGCTGACAAAATGGCCTCAGAATTGCGCTCCGGTGATTGGTTTAGCCTGTGTGACGTCATACTTTTTTGCGCTACTCTTTGACCGACTTGCCGTGGGGCTAGAAGAAAAAGAAGACCAGATTTGGAAAGAGGAGGTCTGGGACTATCTGGTAAGCTATTTATAGGCCCATCCATATAGGCCCATCCATAACAGAAAACGGACTAAACCAACCTTCGGTCCGGCATTGCCCCAAAGCAAGGCCCCGTGCATAACCGAAGGTTGGTTTCACATGGATAACACTTCTTTAGAATTGTGTTTCCATTGGGAAACAAACCTGAGCTGTTCGATTGGAGGGGGTTTTCTTAAGGTGGCCGATATTTGGTAAATATTGAATCCAGGTCAGGGAAACGAATCTACAGCAACGCCACTTTCAGGGTCCCGAGTCGACAACGTGATCTGATCTGATGCCAAGTTTCAAGTCTGTCAAAACCTGATTGCACCTGCAACAGCAACATGAAGTTTAACATTGCAAGTCAACGGGGAAATACGAAAAAGGCCATGTACTCCCAGGGAAACGAATTGTTGGAGACGAAACCTTGATTAGGGTGTGGAGCACTGCCTGTAGAAACTGCCTGCAAAGTTTCAACTCTGTCAAAACCCGATTGCACCTGCAATTGCAAAAAGAGTCGGCCGGCCGAAGGCCGGCCCGTTCATAGGGAACATGGGATCGCCTGCCGTAAGTTCCACAAGCCACTGTGGTCTAATGGATAGAGCCACTGCCTAGCAATTGATTGGCCACCGGTTCGAATCCGGTAAGCTCCCGTTCCAAAATTCCAAAAATCCAAAATTCCAAAATCCAAAATTTCGACTTCCAAAATCCAAAATTTTCAAAAATCCAAAAAGCGCCAAACATCGAAATTTAAAACAGTCGATTTTTTTTCTCTCTAAAAAACAACAACAGAAAACGGACTAAACCAACCTTCGGTCCGGCATTGCCCCAAAGCAAGGCCCGTGCATATTCTTTAGAATTGTGTTTTACAATGGGAAACTAACCTGAGCTGTTGAGAATGGGGCCATTTAAGCTAGTGGCTGGAGATTTAGTCATTTTGCGCCTCTCGAAAACTAAGCCTACGATTTTGAGGAAACTTTCAGGGTTTGGGGTGCCCCACGGGGCCTATCTGCAGGCAAAGTGAAAACTCTGTGAAAACTCTATGGCACGTGCCACGTGCACGTGCATTTTCTCCATGTTAAGTCTATGGGAGTTTCGACAAAAAATGCAACAGCCACGTTCTCGCGCAAACACGATTTTAGATCGACGAAACTTTCAGTAGGGGTGGAACACCTCCTGGGCTACCTGCTGACACAGATTAAACTCTGTGAAAACTCCATTGCACGTGCCATGTGACCTTGAACATGTCCCTGCACCCCCAATCTTACGTCATTGTGCCACTTGGGCAGCACTGCAGTAGACCTGGTGCATTGCAGTGCGCCGGAACGGATGTCGGCAGCTCGGCAAGGGTCAGTCGGAGCAAGGTTACTTTAGTAATAAGGTTTACCCACGAGGGAGAAACGACTCCCGGGGTGACGTCACAGCATTTTGCAACAATATTTTGCAATATGGTAGCAAATAAACAAAGTCGTTTATGGCGCGGCGATTCTCCTCATTTATCACGAATTCCCAAGTACAAACCTACAGTGAAAAAGATATGTGCTTTATGTATTTTGGTCTTTGTTTTGAGTGTGATCATGATTATTGATTCATGAGAAGATTAGTGGGATTTACTGTTGCTATCAATTGGGTAATAGTTCAGTAATTCACCCCCCAGTTAATGGTGTTCTTGAAGTCCATATTAGAAGAGAGTAGTAATACAACACACAGAACAGTGCGCTAGTAATACCAAAGCTTTGATGTCACCAAAAACAATAAATAATAAAACCTGACCAAACCCTTACAGAAATTACGGTCACAGGGACCCACATTTAGAATTGTTCTCTTGCTGTGCTGCCTACCGGGGATGACACCAGACAGCCCCCAAACCCGCCTAGACCATCTGGTAGACGGTCAAAGATAGCCTACTTTTCAGTCTGTTGTAATCGGGCCTATGTCATCCCAATGCCTCCAACATGATTGGGTGGTTTGGTCAAATGACGTGTATCGAATCCCAGTCAGGAAACACCTCTTCACCTCTTCTGGTGTTTAAAAATGCTGTACATGACTCATGAGTAAGTGTAGCTTTGGGCGGCTAAATATATTTTTTAGTTCTAGTCCTTCAATTAAAATAATTAACATAGTAAGTAAATGCATCTTGTCCTTTTTTGGTATGGCAGCGATTTAAGAGTATTTTGTGCATTGCAGTATGTTACATTTTGTTTGGCTAATATTTACATTTGTGGTGTACAAATTTCTTATGTGTCCATGGTGACTAACAAACAAAACAGCATACGCTGGAGAGCGATGGTATCCTTTTTTCTGTGTGGTGCGAGGTGTTGGTGAGGTTCTTTGATCGCATCGCTAATTCCAATTTAAGTGACAGGATTATCACTGCTGTGGTGACTGACTAATTTTATATTGTAAACTTAAATAAATATAATGAATGGTGAATAGTGTAAAAATCAATATAATGGTGTACCCGGTACCCCCTAACACGTCATTTGGCAACCTGCGCAGAAAGATGTGCACTGGGATGGCAATACCTGGTATTTATATTGCCTTGGTTGTAATATTACTGTCAGCTGACTACTCTTCTTCTATTATGGACCTCAGGAACACCATAAGCTGGGGAGGTGAATTACTGAACTAGTACCATCAATTGTTTATGGTAAGCATCCAATCTTTGGACACATCCCAATCTCATAATTTTCATGCTATCATAATATTAAAGGAAATAGTTCACCTTCAACATGGGTTTTTAAATGAAATAGCAGTTTTGTAGCCCGTGTTGAGAAATCCTTATCTGGAACTTTTCTTGGCTGAAAAGACTCTCCAGCCGAAGATATTTGACTTTTTGGCGAAGGAATACGGCGCATATATGATGTACCGTACCGTCTGAAAGTGCCAGCACTGCCATGGAGCATGCGCAGACCAATAACGCACACCATAAAATCAATAATTTACAACCTTCTGTCCTGAATTGGCGCGATGTAAGACGATTTTTAAAAAGAAAAAAAGAAACTGTATTAAAAAATATAATAAAATCGTGTTCTGAAAAAATTCCGAAGGTGAACTATTTCCTTTAACAATAAAGGTATAGTATGCACTCTGATAGCATGACAAGTCAGATCAGGATGTGTCAGAAGACTGGATGTTTACCTCAACATTTTGGTGAATTTCCTGATGTTTTTTCTTCAGAACAATGCCATATTGTGCAGTACCAGGGTGTTTAAACGGATTTACAACAGTTTCTGGAGGTATCAAGTGGTTTGTTTTTCCTAAAGATCAAGCACATGCTAATCAGTGGTGGCAGAGCATCAAGAGGGAAGGGACCATTCATGATGTGAAAGACCTATGTGTGTGCTCAGAACACTTTGCTGAGGATGACTATGTAAGAAACTTGACGCACAGAGGTAGGACGATGTGTGCAATGAAGACCTTCCTAGTCGTCATTGTGATGCTTGCATTATACTTACTTATACTTATAAAGTGCAGAATTTAGAAAGGCCACTTGGCCTCACGGATCCAAACGATACTGAGCTCCTTAGTGAGATCCTCTCCCTCAGTCGTTGATGTGGATGGTGAACATGTCATGTGCCTAATGTTTGTCAAGTCTAGCTTTGAAAGCGTTGATGCTGGGGGCGTCGATCACTGAGGGTGGCAGCACGTTCCACTGGTTGATCACGCGCACGCTAAAGGCGAATTATGCATATGCCTGTATCACTGGTGTGCGCGTCTGTGTGTCTGTGTATTTCATGTCATTGTACGTAATTCTTGTCACTTGGTGCTTACCGGATAAGTTATTATTTAGATTTACTCTCGATAATGGAAGCAAAGAGTGTGGCGGGGTTGCAACGTTTGGGTTGAGGCAAAGGAAGAAAGGGCTTCAGCCAGAGCTAAGATGCAGCAGAGTGAGTGCAAATCGAATGGCGTAAACGGTGTGATGGGCTGAGTGGATACATGCAGGGGATTATTGTAGCAGAAGATAGTGTTTGACGTAGAGGGGGGGGGGGTATGTAAGTGTATGTTTGTGTGAAAGACACTCAGGTGAGTGGTGTGGTGATCGGTTAATGTGAATATAACCTCTGCGGATGCCTGAAGTGAATATATATATATATATATATATATATATATATATATATATATATATATATATATATATATATATATATATATATATAAACTAGTATCATGCTTGCATGGTTCAATCTGTTTTTGTTTTCTTCTGTGAGGTCAGGAAGCCTATTTCTTGAAATTGTCAGCATATTTTGATTGCTTGCTCATAACCAGTAAATTATAATTCTGCTAATTTATGTAGTGTACTGTTTTTTGTTTGTTGTAACATGTACAAGGTCTATTTGTACACATACACAGTGAGATACAGTGTATATTTGTTTATTTGACATCACCAATGGGATACACAATTTATGTGCAAAGTTGCAGAGATGGAACCACACGCATTGACAGACGTACTTTAAATATCACATTCTATCCCTTGTTGCTGATAATCACCTTTGTATACCAATCATCAAGATCACATACAAAATCACCTATAATCAAAAAGCAATGATGAAAGCTAATCTATGGCATGAATGAAATAAATATATAATAAAATAAGACAAAAGATGGGATGGAATGGTAGATAAAAATATTAAAGCATAAAAAAAAAATAGTAGAAAATTAAATGGAAATAAAAAGTAACAATAGCTAAACACAGCCATACCTATCACATTTTGAGACCGATCACAAATCAATTTGCACATGCACCAAAGATATCAAATAACATGCACCAAAGCACGTCAAATATTGTGATGAACTCACAAATGAGATGGAATCAGGTTGCAATGAGTTTTGGGGAATTGCCTTTTCATCGCCTCCTCATTTACTTTACCTACTTTATTTTATATCAAACTAAACCCTAAGGTTCTTGACTTTGGGGTTGCTTCATCCCGTCGCTGATACTGAGCTCTTTTTGTTTCTTCTTTCTCATTTTCCACAACTTGTATATAGTTCTTCCTTCTTGACTTCCATTTCTTTCTTTTCATTATCAAAAATAAAATCCATTTTTTCTTACATTTAGTGGAAGGGTGAGTGTTGGTTCTGGCTTGGTATAGGATGCTGGTGTGTTATCATACATGCTGTTTTCCTATACATGCTGCTTCCATTTCTTGTATAAAATTATACTCATCTTGCTCTCAATTTCGTCCTTCAACTTCTCATCCCAGTTTGTAATGTTTGTTCTCTTATACGGCCTTTGTTTGTTCAGCTCTTCTTTGCTCAATCTTCTCGATCTTCTCAGAGATTCAAGCCATACTCAAGAATCATGACATACTTGGCGCATGTCCTGTTTGAGAATGTCCCAGATTTGATAATAGTAGTATGGCAGGAAATCAAGAGGTAGATTATGTAATGACACCAGCCTAATGGTCTTCCCTGTTGATTATTCGAAGTCAAAACAACTTAAATATCACAATTTTAGAGGTTTGAAACACTAAGTACCCTCGCCGCGCAACGGAATATACAATGCCCATTTGGTAGCATCTGGCAGTAAAATATAAAGGGATTCCATTTTCTATTGAAAAAAACTGGCACTTTTCCCTATGGTAAAATAAATCCTTTCTTTTGAATTGCAGGGTTAACTTGAACGTCTCAAATTTTCCAATTATGCAAATATTTTCGCCATCTCAGGTGCATTTGACCAAACAATAAGAATGGTTGAATCTGTAGAACGGATAGTTAGTGCTCTATGTACTAAACTTATGACGTCATCCTTCGGTAAAGTCCGTGCTTTTAACACGTGATGGAGCTGAGCAAAGGGATTTCTACTCCCGGGGTGACGTCATAGTGAAGGGAGCCTGCAATTCGTGGACGGGGGCTGAGTCGGAGGGGGTTAGCCGCGCACGTGCTGGAATTTCACTCATTTAAGGGTTCTGGGTTCGACTCCGTCAGGAAACAAAATTGATGGAAGAATTGATGGATCAGAATATGTCACTAACGCGGCCGAATCATGCACACATACTATATGGATGACTGGACTATTGATAGGAAACGTTATCGATATGGATACACTCATGCAAGGGTGCTGGGTTCGAATCCCAGTCTGGAAACGCATTTTCATGCTTTTATATATTTTACTTTAGCGCAATTATCTCAGAGCTGCTTGCCAATACCCATACCAAACTATGCAACCATACTAAGTCGATAACGTGTTATGGACTGGTATCAATATCGTTATCGATTCCGATACAATTATCGATTCTCGCCGGAAGGGTATATATTATTGATGGATCAGAATTTGTGACTAACGCGGCCGACTCATGTACACATACTTTTTGGATGACGGACTATTGATTGGAATCAATATCGATATCAATACACTCATTCAAGGTACCTTGGTTCGAATCCCAGTCAGGAAAATGCCGGGAAACATGCCTTTTCATGTTTTCTTCTTCTACGATTTATGTACCAGTGCCAGGCATGGCTACTATCAGGTGGGTGGCAAGAGGACATGTGACCAAATGGAGGAATCTGATTGGAGGCCCGGGTTTGTCTAGTAAACTGGCGCATTGTCTAGTGAACTGGCGCATTAGCTACCGCCATTTCTGACAAACAAATAATGGACTAGTTGCAGGGTACCTAAGTCACTACTTTTATGTGTTTGATGAAAAGCAAGTTAATAAAACATATTTTTTTAGATTGACACTACATTATAAATTACTCCGGATTATTAGTTTTTAAAATAATTAAGTATATTTACGTAATTTGAAATTCTGCTCTCCGATTGGTCGTGACGTCAGATGGCAATAGTTCAGGCGGTCAAAGTTACTTAAGGTAGTCTTGGGCGGCTCGGTTGACGCATTTCTTTTTTATAAGCTTCCCCCTCACTCAAGAAGTAGTGGTGGGGAACATGATTTACCCCCTCCCCCCAACACATAAATTTGTCAGAGGGACCCTTCAAGAAGTTGACCGAAGGCCCCGAGGTGCCCCAGCCAGTCTGAGGGGCCCTCTAAGGCCGACAGTAGGCCCCCAGTCGGCCTGAGGTGGCCCTGGCCGGAGGGGCCTTCGGTAGGCACGAGGGGCCCTCGGTAGGCCTGATGGGACCCTCGGTATGGCCTGATGGGGGCCTCGGTAGACCTGAGGGGTCCCTCGGTAGGCCTGAGGAGGCCTTCGGTAGGCATGAGGGGCCCTCGGTAGGCCTGAGGGGCCCTTGGTGAGCCTGAGGGGCCCTCGGTAGGCCTGATGGGACCCTCGATATGGCCTGATGGGGCCCTTGGTGAGCATGAGGGGTCCCTCGGTAGGCCTGAGGGGGCCCTCGGAAGGTCTGAGACTTCAACATGGGCCTGTCCGACGTTTTTTTGCGACTATTTAGGTCCCTGCAAAATATAGTGGCTTAAATCCGAGGAGATACCATTTCGCGCCATTTTTTAGGGGGGGGGGGTACCGTGAGATGGGGCCGCTTTGATCGAAGGGCCCCTGGGTTTGTTCCCCCCATCCGAAAATACCACCCACCGCCACGGATACCACCTCCATAAGCGCTCTATCCGAACGCGTGCGATTTATGGGCTGTGATTGAGACCGTCTGGTGAGGAATATAAGGCGGGAAAAGCTACCGCCGGGTGATACAAAAATACCTTGTTCTATCTTCTATCCATACCCGGGTCATGAATCCACCTGCGAAGTCATTTAGTACCTACATATTTTTTCCCTAAAAAGCATTGCAAAATCTCCATGTTAAAGCAATGGGAGTATCAGCTGACTGAGATTCCTTGGAGCCAACCACACTGGAGGATCCCGGCGATTGGTTGCACGTGCGCTGGGAGGTCCCGTGACTGAAACCTTACGCCCCTACCTCTATTCAAGTACCTTGGCTACTATCATGTTGTTTTGGTCATAACACTCACTAATGCAAGGGTCCTGGGTTCGAATCCCAGTCTCTGAGTTGTCACAAAATACATATTTTCACGTTTTTTTCTACCTCTGCTGTGTCGGTGCCAGCTATGGCCACGTGAGGCCGTGTTTGGCTCTTACTATTCACTCATGCAAGGATCGACGGTTGGAATCCCAGTCAGCAAACTGTCAGGAAACACGCATTTCATGTTTGTTTCTGTTTTCTGTGCCAGGGACAATATATAAAACAGACCCGACCCGGACCCGACCCGAAAACGTACAACCAACCTTCGGACCGGCGGAGCCCCATAGCATTGCCCCCGTGCATATCCGAAGGTTGGTTTATCATTGGAATAACACTATTCTTTAGAATGGACAAGTTTCATGTCGCGTAACCATATAATTTTTGGAAACTTTTACATATTATTTTCATAAAAAAGACGATGGTGATATGAATTTGTATCAAAAAGTTGCATAAATACCTTAAAAAAACTAATAACTCTATTTATACGTGTTGCCTACTGATTGGTCATAATCGTGTGACGTCACACATGATGATTCAGTCGTCCGACGAACACCATTAATAGGCGAGCGGGTATTGTTTCGAAGATTCAGCTTGTGATTAGTTGATGTAGTGGTACAAATTGACGGAAAAAGGGAGATATTGCTATTGTAAGTTGAAGAAATATGATTATAATATGGCAGTTATATCTTTATTGTATACCAAATATACTAAATGAAAATATCCGAGCTTTCGTGGCTAGCACATTATCAAGGATGAGTTTTGTACATGCTTTTGAAAAATCTAACACACAGCTTGCGCAAGTTCCAAATTGCGGTGGGGTACTCATGTCAATCTCGCATAATACACGTACAGACACATATACATATACACTTCACACTTCTCTGTGTTTCGAATAGCGGTGAGGTTCTCATATTCAATCTCGCATAATACATGTACAAACACACATACCTATACACTTCACACTTCTCGGTGTTTCATAACAACCCACAGACGGGAGGCCAGATCATATCACCCTTTGAAATCACCATATGTGGTGACTTCAAAACGCGATATGACCCGACCTTCCGTCCGTGGGCCGTTATGAAATCACAACCTAGAGAACAACCCCACCCAAAAAAAACGATCTAGAGCATTACCATGAGCATCACCACCGCCACGCTCTAGAGCATCACCATGATGATTAATAAAGTAATTGAGGCTTCATGAACAAATTCGAGTGCCTATATCTACGATTTTACATCATGATTGCTAGTCATTATATCACCGAAATGTATCGTCATATCATAACTCTCACCCTAATTCCAAAATATAGAATAGGGGGGGGGGGGGCGTTCCCATTCCTATAAGTCACCAAATAGACAGAACCGCAATATCTTCGTATGTTCAGCGATATATATCTATCGTGTGAGGGGCCAAGAGCTCGTCATGATGTTTAGGTTGGGTTTCAGATTTCTTATACGTATGGATTCTTTAATTTTGACGTCCGCACAATCTTTGTCGGTGTCGAGAAGTTTGACAATGAATGAATTGTTGATGAGGGTGTTAGTGAGGTCCGAATGACACTGTAAGATGTGTTCGCCCAACGGTGTGTCCATCTTACGTAGGCGAGCGTCACTCAGGTGCTCATTGAACCTGTAGCGCACTGATCGAGTGCTCTCCAAATAGACATGCTCGCCCAGCGGGACCGCGCTACCTACCGTGACGTCAACAGACAGTGTCGCGCAGCTACACGGAGAGACTCGCGAGTCTACTACCAGCGCGAGATAGCCAAGGAAGGCCGTGCCAGCCTGTGGCGAGCTCTGAAGCCGGTCATCGGGAAGACAACGGAAACAACTCAGCCGCCCAACATCACCCCGGATGCGCTCAACAATTATTACGTTAACATCGGACCTACGACATCAAGCAGCGTGCCTCCAACTACAAGATCCGTGAACACAAGATTGCCTCGTGTGACCACCAGCTCGTTCAAGGTTCGACCTGTTGATTTAGATACGCTGCTCGCCACACTACTGTCCATGAAATCATCCACTTTAGTAGGCAACGATGGAATAAGCATAGTTATGCTTCAGAAGTACTTTTTCGGATTCGATGACGTGTTACTCGATGTTGTAAATTCCAGCTCCATGGTGGACTTGTCCCCGTGTCCTGGAAACAAGCGCTAGTTATACCCATTCCGAAGGGTAAAACGCCAAAACAACCTGCTGATACTCGACCGATATCAATTTTACCAGCGATCATGAAGCTTGTGGAAAAACTAGTTCAGACTCAGCTTAACGATTACCTAGAATCTTTTAGCATGAATTTATTAGCATGCCATCAGCACGGATACCGCAAAGAACACTCAACAGAAACAGCACTCGGCATTATCACAGATAAAGCCCTTCAGGCCATGGACAGAGGAGACATTTCTATCCTAGCCTTGCTCGACCAGTCAAAATGTTTTGATGTAGTACCACACAAGAACCTTTTGGATAAGCTGAGCACATACGTATTGACAACGAGTGGTTCGGAAATTACCTGGCAGATCATACACAACAGGTACTGATTCGAGGTGCAGATGGTACAGCAATCAGGTCTGCTCTCAAATCCAACACAATCGGAGTGTACCAAGGTGGATCACTGAGCTGCGCCCTATATTCACTTTACTCAAACGACCTCGGCCTTCACGTGAGCGATGACGTCACACTTGTTCAGTACGCAGATGACGTTCAAATAATCATCAGTGGCAAGAAAAGTGAGATGCCACAGTTAGTAGCGCAGATGGAGGACAACCTAAGCTCAGAGGCGGAACTTTTTGTTTTTCGTTGGGGTTGTAATTGGGTCGGCGACCGGGGGGGGGGGGGGGGGGGGGGGGTAGTAAAAGCGACTAATGATAAAAACGAAGTATGTGCAAAATTGAAGTTTAACACCTTAGAATGAACATAGGTTGTATTACCTCATTACTGACGTATTTTAGCAACAGCGAGGTGTGCAATCTTAAACAAATTGAAAGTATCATGTTGGGTCAAAGTAGGCAAAGACTACCTCATGGTAGCTCACACAACAATAATCAGCCAATATCAATATTAAGGTTGTACATAAATGGTGTGATTCAGCAACTAGCCATTTCTTGCAAGAAAGGCACCTCCTGGTGATGGTCCAGGTCCGGTCCTTTGATATATTACAGTGAGATATAAAAATACTTATAACATATTTGATATTTCCCACAACTCACAAGGCCATGGGTGGATAATTATTTTCAAAGTTGCCCCGGCCGAGGACAGGGGCGCAACCAAGGGGCCCTAGGGGGCACGTGGCACGTGGCGGTCCGTGAAGTTAGTGACGGAATCGGATTCGAATTCAGCGTCGAGTAGCGATTTGCTTCAAAATGTGGGAACCGTTTAATTGGGGCACGCTGATCACGCAAATGACATTCATTTTGACATTCAAGGAAATCTTCAAAATCATCTTCAAGGTCAAAGGACGGGGTGGCTCAAAACGATCCGAAGTTATTGTCCGATCGCAAAACAAAATAATGGTATCATTCTATTCCTCGAGCCAATATCTAGGCGCAGCTTTCGAAACCTCACTGGAGGCAAATGACCTTGACCCTCATTTTCAAAGGTCAAAGGACAAATAACCCGAAGTTATTGTCCGATCGCCAAAATAATGGTCTCATTCGATTCCTCGGGTTAATATCTAGCCACAGCCTTCGCAAACTCACTCGTGGCAAATGACATTGACCCTCATTTTCAAGGCCATATGACGGGGCGGCTCAAAACGACCCGAAGTTAGAAGCCGATTGCCAAAATATTGGTCTCATTAGATTCCTCGGGCCAGTATCTGCCGTAACTTTTGCAACCTCACTCGTGGAAAATGACCTTGACCCTCAATTTCAAGGTCAAAGGACTCAAAACGACCCGAAGTTATCATCCAATCGCCATTGATCTTGAAATTGAGGGCCAATGTCATTTGCTACGAGTGAGGTTGCGAAGGCTACGGCTATATACTGACCCGAGTAATCGAATGAGACCATTATTTTGGCGATCGGACAATAACTTCGGCTAAGATTACCGTGAATATCCAAATGAATGCCATTTCGTGATCAGCGTGCCCCAATTGACCTGTCACCACATTGTGAAGCGAATCGCTACTCGACGCTGAATTCGAATCCGAATCCGTCGCTAACTTCATGGACATGCGGGGGGAATCACGATTGAGGGCGCCTCTCCTGGGCGTCTGGACACCGAAGGTGCCACTCTCGAGTGCAGGTGGCGCCCCTTGAGTCGTGAGTGCCGGCGGCACCCCTTTAGATCGGACAATATGTCTCTTTTAGACCGGAGACAGCGACCCCAACTGTGCCTCCCCGAAAATATAAGTTTTCTGACCTGCCCGAGGTGTTCACTAAGACAAAGTTGGCAAGGCTCAGCCTCCTTTGACTACCCCCCCCCCATTTCGAAAGCGCACCGAAAGCGCAATTTTACCCATATTTTTCACAGATAGTCGTACCAAGTATGTATTTTTATGCTGGGATTATATTTGTGTTTCTTTATTCTTTTTTAAATAATAATTAAGGTCTTGCAAAAAAAAGTCTCTCAAAAATGGCTGCTCCGGTCCCGCCGAGGCAACTTTGAGGTTGCCCCGGCCGCAGCCGGGGCTGCCCTATAGGATTCTCCACCCATGCACAAGGCAAACAAATTAGGCGAGAACCGAACAACATTATTTTAGTAAGGCAATACATTAATCCCATCACCGAATAACTAACTTTATCACCGTAAATGACTTAAAATCACCAAAACGTCACAACATATTGAGGATTTCGGGCTTCGGCCGATGGACTTCTTTAAAAATATGTAAACTGGCTCCAAGGGTTAGGTTAGGTGAGGTGAGATGAGGTGAGGTGAGGTGAGGTGAGGTTAGGTTAGGTTAGGTTAGGTTAGGTGAGGTGAGGTGAGGTGAGGTGAGGTGAGGTGAGGTTAGGTTAGGTTAGGATAAAAGCTTGAGAAATAAATGGTGATGCTTTAACATGGAAGTCAATGAGAAAGTGGTCATTTCGGTGATGGATTAATCCTCTCCCTACGGGAGCTTTTTTCACTTTCGCCCTACGGGGGGGGGGGGGGGGTTAGACAGGCCCCCCTGTTCACTTCCAAACCAAGTAACTTTGAGCAATGCGGTAAGAACCAGCATGTTGCCTGTCATGAGAGGAATCTAACAGTATGCGAATTTTAGGTTTCAGGTCAACGGGTGACCTTCCAGGTCAAGTGAATGACCTCGGACTTACCACGTCCGGAACAGAGATTTTGCCATGCAGAAAACCTCAAAATTAGAAATTGATAAATGTAAATAAAAAGGCATGTTCCTAGACCAGTTTTGGCTCAGAAATAAAAAAGGTAATTATTTGTTCGTATCTTGTAAAAAAAGTAACACAAAATTATTAAAAAAAATGACGTCATCAGTTTCTTACACTTAGAGAGCTATCGCCTATCACTCAGTCAAAAATGAAGATATTGCTTTGAAATTTGGTATGGGTATTGTCCATACTCAGTACTCTCACATGAATTCCGGGTTTTCTAATATCTGGAAAATTTTGATTTTGTGGGGATTTTAAAAAAACCATTAGGGGTCAAAACCCCAAAATTTTGAAAATCAGAGATCGCCATTTTAAAGAGAATGCTATTTTGTATCTTTGGTGAATTGCGTTTGCAATTTGTTTCAAAACTCTGTTTTCTACGATTTTGCAAATATTTATCATTTTTTACCAACATGACGTCATCAAAGCATGATTATCTCCAAAACTACTCAACCGATTTCAATTAAAGTTTTACAGCCTACGTATAATTGTTGTAAAACTCAACTACCAAAAATTTCAGCAAGATGCATTGCATGTGTAAAAAGTTATTCAAGAAAACTCTCAGGGTTCTGTCAGGCCCCCCCCCCCCGTAGGGCGAGGGTTAATACCCTGCCTTTTAGGAATAATAAAAGACGTACGTAAAATTAGCAGCTGATTGATATTGCCTAATCTATAATTTTGAGGCCCGTCGCCTCAAAATTGCCTGAAACTTGACAGGTAGGTCCTCCTTGCCACGCTAAACACGAAAAACGTAAAATTATCCTGGAATACGGGCTACTTTTAAAGTTATAACGTTTTAAGTTTTGAATGTCTGTCAGTTGAATATCTGGCTAACTTGACGCGGAAAGCTTCCAATTCCTGCGCAGTCGTTTCAAAATAAAGGAAGACAGACATTCAAAACTTAAACAAATATATAACTCTGAAAGTATCCCGTGTTCCAGGCTAATCTTACGTTTTTCGTGTTCAGCGTGGCAGGGGCCTACCTGCCAAGTTTCAGGCGATTCTGAGGCGACGGGACTCAAAGCTGTAGATCTCTAAAACGGTATAACTCTGAAAGTAGCCCGCGTTCTAGACTAATTTTAGGTTTTTCGTGTTCAGCGTGGCAAGGAGGATGTACCTGCCAAGTTTCAGGAAATTCTGAGGCTACGTGCCTCAAATTTTAGATTGCCCAATAGATTGATACTACTGAGCAATATCAATATACTGCTAATTTGACGTAGCTGAATAAAAGAGACAAATATGACGCAGCTATGTCAAATATGTACATTTATTTTGCCCTTGTATATTGCTTTCAATATTTATGCTGTTTTCACATGCGTTTTTGTTTGATTGATGTTGGATTAGGCTATTCTCTTTTAAAATGACTTTTACTGATGTGGCCCTCTACTTTTCAACACCATGACCAGGTATATCTTGTGAAAATAATGTTTGTCTGGCTAAAAATTGAAGGTTGTGGTAAATTAATCCTAAATTTAAACTCATGATTTGGGTCTATGATTATTTGTGGTCTTTTTCCAGCTCAGGATGATTGGTATGCCATTTTTTATGTGTCTTACATATTTTGGTGTGTCTTTCACACACCAAAATATGTATAATATTGTTCAAGTTCTTCATTAAGTTTCAATTTCACCAGCATATTTGAGCTCAAAATGTAATATAACTTTTGCCAACCACGTAAGGGTGCACTCTAATGTTAAATGTGTGACCTATCCAGAACTAAGCCCAATGTAAAATATGCTACACTCAATCTTGTTTTGCTCATGTTTTTATGTTAACACCTATAGATTGTCATTTTGTGGGTGTCTGAAATTGAAAAAAATGTTACCCGTTTGTCAGTAGGTAGTGTTGTTCTATAGTGCTTATGACCCAACTGAATATGACCCCTGGGTACCTACATAGTCTTTCTCAATAATTTTGGGATAACATGTTGTACTACCTATTGTTGGATTTTAAATGTTATTTTATGATAAACTTTACTAACATTTTAAAGTTTGTCCTTTTCTGTGTTCATATATTTATTAATTGTTTTGTTATGATTGTTATTGAAAATTCCTTTGGTGAAAAATCCTTTAGTTTTGCGTATCATTTACTGTATTTATTTACTTGGGTAGGCATTCACTGGCAATGTTGGGGTTGTAATATTAATGATTGGGGTTGTAGTTTTTGAGGATGCAGTTGTAGCTACAACTCCAAAAGTATATAAAGTTCCGCATGTGCCTAAGCTCACTGTTCCAGTGGTTCTGCCACCATCGGATGAAGGTTAACGAGAAGAAAACTCAGATGATTGTTTTGGGTACACCTGCCATGCTTAGAAACGCTTCCACGGTGACTTTGTCATTCATTGGTTCCCGAATTCACGAGTCCGAGGTGGTAAAAAACCTGGGAATACTGCTAGATCGACACCTTAGCTACCAACCACATATAAGTGCCGTTACCAATACTACCAATAAACCGGGATGTTGATAGCATTAAACCATGCGCGTCATGTCATTCCGAACAACACTATGTCGACTCTAGTTCAGGCTCTCGTGTCCGTGATTCGCTACTGCCTATCTGTGTATGGAACATGTAACAACACCCAGATTCAACGCATCCAAAAAGTCATAAACTTTGGTGCGCGCGTAGTGAGCGGGAAAAACGTCATGAACATGCATCTGATGTTGTGCAAAACCTTGGCTGGTTGAACGCCAAACAGCTCGTAGAGTACCACGCAGTGTGTACGGTGCGTTCCGTGGGGATGGCCTGTCAGCCAGAGGACATGTTCAGTACCATCGGACGGCCCACCAGCCAGGTTCACTCTCACGCAACCCGACATGTCAATCACCTATCATTGCCTCGCATTAGGACGGAAGCTGGCAGGCGACGACTTTGCTATCGCGGCGTCAAAATGCTGAATAAGGCAAAAGTTCATGTGAGCGATCGCCACTTCCGCACAACTCTTAAGCGTGAGCTACTGTCGCGGAACTCAGCTGGCGAATGATTGTGCATGAACGAATGGGTGTTTGAATGGTGTTGTGTATACGGTATCCGACTAGTTTAAGATGACGTGCAACATTGAAAAGCCACCTTGTCGTGGATATGATGCAAATATATCTGATCTGATCTCTCCCACATAACACGTATCTCGCCGCTCGACTTCACAAATCTTACGGCTTCACAAATCTTAAGTCGAGCGGCGAGATACGTGTTATGTGGGAGAGAGCACTCGCCAATGCGCTACAGGTTCAATGAGTTGTGGGTTGTTATGAAACACCGAGAAGTGTGTGTATAGGTATGTGTGTATGTGTGTATAAGTGAATAGGTATGTGTGTTTGACATGTATTATGCGAGATTGAATATGAGAACCCCACCGCTATTAGAAACACCGAGAAGTGTGAAGTGTATATGTATGTGTGTCTGTACGAATATTATGCAAGATTGACATGAGTACCCCACCGCAATTTGGAACGTGCGCAAGCTGTGTGTTATATTTTTCAAAAGCATGTACAAAACTCATCCTTGATAATGTGCTAGCCACGAAAGCTCGGATCTTTTCATTTAGTATATTTGGTATACAATAAAGATATTACTGCCATATTATGATCATATTTCTTCAACTTATTATTCTCACAATGGCATCAGCTATCATCTCACACATCAAAATATTGCCATTGTTTCGATCAGAAATATAAAAACGCAACAATAACTGCGCCAAATGCGATATTCATCTGCCTTCCGATGTCAAACAAGAAACGAAAGCTGTGGTGTGCTGCGGCTCGCAGAAGTAACGTTATTGTCGTGGCCATGCAGAAGTGGCCCCACTGCCCTATACAAACTCCCAAGTGCCTCGCATAATGCCACCTACCTCGCATAATGCCACCTACCTGTTGATTGCTTGGCAAGCCCAGTAGTACTTTATCGTAGGCTTCTGCATACGAAACCGAGAAGTAATTACAGCGAGCGCGAAGCGCTCGCTCGTCTTTCCGTGGTATATGGGAAATGATCTGAATATGAGCGTCCCGGCCCGACCCGACCCATGGCGACGCTTTTGAGAAGCTCATATGTCCACACCACACAACCACACAACCACACGTCCGATTGACAAGCTGACTTCTTTGCTGAGCAGCCCCATCCAACCTACCCTGTTTCAGACCAGTGCCGATTCGTGTGGATGACTCCCCTCCCTGCGCGTGCCGCGTGCCGCGTGAGGGGTGTTGAAAAAGTGTTTTCTCGCAAAAACTCTGCAACGGCTGAGGCGATTGTGTGCAAATTTGGTGTGTGGTTAGGGACCCCTATGCCGCCATTTTTCCACAAGTCAGGGATGGGGTGCCTCTGCACGTGCGCACATGCACACCCCTATTCTATATCTCAGGAACGGCTGAGCCGATTCTGTTCAAATTTGGTGTGTGGTTAGGGACCCCTCCGCCGCCGCCTACTCACAAGTCTTGGGTTGGGTGCCTCTGCACGTGCGCAAGTGTGCACCTTTTTTGTATCTCAGGAACTACTTGCCCGATCGGGTTGAAATTCACCATACATTTATTTCACGCTCGCTCGTTCATCGCCAACTACCGCGCCTTACTGGTTTTATATCTTACAAAATATTCGTTATATATGGAAGTTTAACTTGACCAAAGGCACGTGCTCAATCATTACATTGGTGTTCGCACAGTGGTGGAAACTAAGGGGCATTGCCTCAAGGCCATACAAGTATAAAAGCATTGTCTGCTTGTTTCAAAGGGGAAACAGGGTTGTACGTTGGCGCAGGCTGCTTATGAACCCGACATTTGAAAATTTCAGAACTTAAATATGACTCTTGTAACATACAAACATTTTTGTGTGCAATTTTTCAAACACATCCATTGAGTAGTTGCAAAAATACGCCCCCGAGAACATGGTTACGGTCAACGTTGCGGCAGATGATCAACTATGACCAAATTGGGCCAAACATTATGTGTGGCGTCACGACCGTTTGGGCATCAAGAACATTTTTTAACAATGGATTTTTGCAAACTTCGTTTATTTGTTTTTACTGCAACTATGCATCTTTCGACAAAATGACTGAAGTTTAGTATATAATATTTTTTAAAAAAAAATTTAAGCCAAAAAAAACAGAACGTGAAACTTGTCCATTGTGTTTTCCAATGGGAAACTAACCTGAGCTGTTGAGATGGGGGGCGATTTAAGCTAGTGGCCGCGAATTTGATCATTTTGAGTCTCACAAAAACTAAGCCTACGATTTCGACGAAACTTTCAGGGTTTGTGGTGCCCCACGGGGCCTATCTGCTGGCAAAGTGAAAACTCTGTGAAAACTCTATTGCACGTGCCACGTGCACGTGCATTTTCCCCATGTTAAGTCTAAGGGAGTTTGGACAAACAAAAGCAACTTATTATCGCGGAAATCACGGGAAAAAATTGCATAGAATTCGACCAAATTCTCAGTAGGGGTAGAGCACTCCCTAGGCTACCGGCCGGTATGGTCGTTCACCCCAGGCAAATCCGAATTCACGTGCCACGTGACCTTGAACATGTCCCTGCACCCCAAATTTTACGACATTGGGCCACTTGGGAAGCTATGTAGTGGCACTGGTGCATTGCAGTGCGCCAGAACGGGTATCGGCAGCTCCACGACGGTCAGTGGGAGGGGGTCAGCCGCGCACGTGCTGGAATTCCACTCATTTAAGGGTCCTGGTTTCGAATCCCAGTCAGGAAACAACATTTTCATGCTTTTACATATTTTACTTTAGAGCAATTATCTCAAAGGTGCTTGCTAACATCGATACCAACCTATGCAGACATACTAAGTCGACAACGGTCTATCGATTGATGTCAATATCGTTATCGATATCGATATAACTATCTATATTCACCGGAAGGACATATATTATAGATGGATCAGAATTTGTGACTAACGCGGCCAAATCATGCACACATGCTACTTGGATGAAGGCCTATCAATCGGAATCAATATCGATATCGATACACTAATGCCAGGGTCTTCGTGTGTGTTTGTGTGTTTTATCTCAAGCAGCTTTGTTTTTGTTTTGTTTTGCGCAATTATCTCAATCAGCTTTGAGATAATTGCGCAAAACGTGTGTTTCCTGACTGGGATTCGAACTGCCAAGTTCGAATCCCAGTCAGGAAACTGTCAGGAAACACACGTTTTGCGCAATTATCTCAAAGCTGCTTGCCAATACCGATATCGAACAATGCAGACATACTAAGTCGATAACGTAGTATCGATTGGTATCAACACCGTTATCGATATCGATATTATTATATATTATATATATATATATATATATATATATATATATATATATATATATATATATATATATATATATATATATATATATATATATATATAGATGATATATAGATGATATTATATCGATGTTTAACGGAAGTGCACACATACTTAATGGATCAGAATATGTCACTAACGCGGCCGAATCATGCACACATACTATAGGGATGACGGACTAATGATAAGAATCGTTATCGATATGGGTACATTCATGCAAGGGTCCTGCGTTCGAATCCCAGTCTGGAAACGCATTTTCATGCTTTTATATATTTTACTTTAGCGCAATTATCTCGAAGCTGCTGGCCAATACCAATACTAAACTATGGAACAATGCTAAGTCGATAACGGTTATCTTATTTATGTCTGTCTGTCATTATGAACCCTCAACAATATATATATATATATATACACATACATACATACATACATACATACATACATACATACATACATACATACATACATACACACATACATACATACATACACACATACATACATACATACATACATACATACATACATACATACATACATACATACATACATACATACATACATACATACATACATACATACATACATACATACATACATACATACATACATACATACATACATACATACATACATACATACATACATGCATACATACACGATTGGTATCGATATCGTTATCGATTTCGATATAATTATCGATTTTCGCCGGATGGGCATATATTATTGATGGATCATAATTTGTGAATAACGCGGCCGAATCATGCACACATACTATATGGATGACGCACTATTGATTGGAATCAATATCAATATCGATACACTCATTCAAGGGTCCTGGGTTCGAATCCCAGTCAGTAAAATACCGGGAAACACGCTTTTGCATGTTTACTTCTTCTACGATTTCTGTGCCAGTGCCAGGTATGGCTGCGCGCCATGTTGTTTTGGTCATAACACTCACCAATGCAAGGGTACCGGGTTCGAATCACAGTCTCGGAGTTGTCACAAAATACGTATTTTCACGTTTTTCTACCTTTGCTGTGTCGGTGCCAGCTATGGCCACGTGAGGCTGTGTTTGGCTCTTACCATTCACTCATGCAAGGATCGGCGGTTCGAGTCCCAGTCAAGAAACTGTCAGGAAACACGCATTTCATGTTTTTTTCTGTTTTCTTTGCCAGGGACAATATATAAAACAGACCAACCCGGATCTGCCCCCAAAACATACAACCAACCTTCGGACCGGCGATGCCCCATAGCATTGCCCCCGTGCATATCCGAAGGTTGGTTGATCATTGGAATAACGCTATTCTTTAGAATTGTGTTTTGCAATGGGAAACCAACCTGAGCTGTTGAGATGGGGGGGGGGGGGGGGCGATTTGAGCTAGTGGCAGCAGATTGGGACATTTTGAGCCCAACGAAAACTTAGCCTACGATTTTGAGGAAACTTTCAGCGTTTGTGGTGCCCCACGGGGTCTATCTGCTGGCACAGTGAACACTCTGTGAAAACTCTATGGCACGTGCCACGTGCACGTTCATTTTCCCATGTTAAGTCTTTGGGAGCTTCGACAAAAAAGCAGGTACTATTTGGATGACGGATTATTGACTGGAACCAATATTGATATCGATACACTCATGCAAGGGTCCTGGGTTCGAATCCCAGTCAGGAAACTGCCGGGAAACATGCTTTTCATTGTTTTTCTTTTACGATTTCTGTGCCTATGCTCACGTGACACGGTGTTTTGGTCATAACTCTCACTAATACAAGGGTCCTGGTTTCGAATCCCAGTCTCGGAGTTGTCACAAAACACGTATTTTCAAGTTTTGTTCTACCTTTTCTGTGCCAGCTATGGCCACGTGAGACTGTGTTTGGCTCTTACCATTTACTCATGCAAGGATCGTGGGTTCGAATCCCAGTCAGGAAACTGTCAGGAAACACGCATTTCATGTTTTTTTTCTACGTTTTCTGTGCCAGGGGCCAGTATATGCCAGTATATAGAACAGAACCGACCCGGACCCACCTCGGAAACGTACAACCAACCTTCGGACCGGCGATACCGGTCCGAAGGTTGGTTGTTGGTTGGCTTCGGATTTCACTTCGTTCCTGAAGTGGCAGAGGGTGGACGTACAGCTCCGTGATCCGAACCGAGACGATATTGGCGCACCAGTGGTTGCAGGCAGTATACATTTCTCTATGTTTGTAAATCTTCGGTTAGTTATTTTGTATTTGCTTCATTGGTTTAATTTAATCGTATATCTGTTGTTGCACAGGAGTGTTCGTTTTTTTCATTAACACTTAGTCTCAGAGTAAGGGGGAGTCTAGCAATGGAGGTAGCTGATCTTGAAAGGATTGTTGAAGAGGCGGTTGGGAGGGAGACGGCTATGCTTCGTGAGGAAATACAAACTATGAAAACTGAAAAAAAAAGTTGGGGAGGTGGTGGAAAACTTGAAAAAAGAAAAAAAATATGGGAGCAGCTGACCCAGCTTGACAGGAGCTTTGATCAGGCTGAACAATATAACCGAAAGACATCGTTCATCCTGGGAGGTGCTTTCCCAGAGTTCAAGGAAGGTGAGACCCCAGGGGAAACACGAGAGGCAGCCATGACTGTCATCAAGGACAAACTGAAAGTAAACCTAAAAGGAGGCATTGCTGCCTGCCATAGACTAAGACACAAAAAGCGGGAGATCGTAAAGTTCCAGGATCTGGATGACAGAGAAGCGGTTTTTCAAGCCAAGTTCGAGCAGAAAGGTGAGTGGAAGGAGAAAGTCACTGTCCATGAAAACCTCACGGAGAAAAGGGCCAAAATGATTATGTTCCTGGAGGAAATGAGGAAGAACAGAGATATCGCAAACTATCATACCAAAAATGGAAACATCATGGCCAGGGACGACACAGACAAGCGCTACAGTCTCATCCAGCCTTGGTTCACTAGGGAGGAAATACTTGACACTACACACAATGCACCTCACAGACAGACCCCAGGACAAACCAGCAGATAGTTCATGCGCTCACAGACACTTCAAAACATCCCTCAATGTTCAGTCACTCGCAGGACGGCAGATCTGGAGGAGTTTGTGGTTGGTTCGACCCGCCAGACCAGACAATCCAGGAAGGCTGAGTAAGTAAAATGATAACCAGCCTGTGCATGCCTGATCATTATTACATTTCAGTAAATATGAGCAATGAACTAACAAGGAAGTTGGAATGGGTAGGCATTTACAAGGTTTTTCTTCCCATCTGCAGTTGGCCACTGGCTGATTGATTGGCATTTAATATTGATGATGGAGACAGCTGAAACATCAGTGCATGACAAGATTAGTATGTGCATTCAGTGGTGCTGACCCCTATACTGGAGCTCTCCTAAACTTGCATTGTCCTAGTAAATGATCACTTTGATCACTTGAGCCCTCCAGGCATGAATCCGCCAGCTCTGCCATTGTGCTGGAGCTGCGTGGATTTATGTGGAATGAATTGTGCATGGAAGAATGAATATTTGCTGATAAAGCAAACTAGCCTGGCAGAAAGGCTGTTTAATCATTTTAATATTGGAGACTGGAGGGCTCCCACTTTCCACCAATTTAAAGGAAATAGTTCACCTTCAACATTAGTTTTAAACTGAGATAGCAGTTTTGTAGCCCGTGTTGGGAAACCCCTATCTGCAAGTTTTCTTGACTGAAAAGACTCTCCAGCCGAATATATTTGAGTTTTTGGCGAAGGAATGCGGTGCTGGCGAAAGAATGTTGTACTGGTTCTAGCCCGGGCAGAGGCTATACCATCAGCCAACCAGCTTGCAGCTGGTGCTAGCAAGCGAATCGCCGGCCGCCGGTTGGCACATCTCCAACGCAAGTCTATCTTTACGCGACTACTTTCGAATCTGATTGGCTGAACCATTTTTTACATTCGCGTGACGTCAGGACTTTGACTCGGAGAGTATGCATATAGTTTTGATAAACAATACAAGATTACGGCCTTCTGTCCTGAATCGGCGCGATATAAGGCCATTTTTGGACAATATAAAAATAAATTGTATTAACAAATATAATCAAATCGTGTTGGGTAAAACAAAATCAAAGGTAAACTATTTCCTTTAACTGCTATTGGAATGTTTGCCCTTTATTATATAACAAGTTAACGAGTTGCTCCTGGGTCAGCCCCTGATCTATGCCTCTATTTTGCACTGATCAGTCACTGAGGACAAATACAGATGTACTGTTATGTGGCTAATGCTATCCAAGAGTGGAAGTGCACTGCACTCTAAACCCACATCATAGACAGATGTCTGTGAATAAAACATACTACAGTGCCAATCAAAAGCGGCCACAACTTACCTGCATGGGGAAGTTAACTTATGAATATGATATACCAATACCCATTCCAACTTCCTTCATGTGTGCAGAATATTATATTAAATACAAAATAAGCTTCAATCGGGCATGTTCAGGTTTGTCTGTAAACTACGAAGGATTTATATTTCTTCAATGTGTTGTTAAATGGAATAGGTCACCTTGAAAGTTGTCTCCAAGTTCAACCATACTTGAGCTCAAAACTACGAATATGACTTTGGTTTGGACAACTGACGGATATATGTGGAGAAAGAAGTAAGTTTCTCTTTCTATTTCACGAGAAATCGTACGATAGCAGCAGGCGTTACGGCTCCCCCGCTCCGCCTGACACCAAGTACAGTCTCTGACAAGAGGCCGCCGCGCCGCCCGGGCGGCTGAGCGGATATTAACGAGGCGTCGTGACCAGAGACTACGTGCCAGAGAGTGTACCTGCCTCCGGCGGCGAGCGGCGAGCGAAAGGAACTGATCGTGGCCCGGAACAGCGGAATTGAAACCGGGCCCACTAGTCCTGTGTCGAAATTACTTAACGTAGGGAGGTAATTCTTTCACCACGACCCATTTTTAGATCTGCTCTACAAATCTGCTATCTCAGTCCAAAACTCCATGTTAAAGGTTAACTATTTCCCTTTAAACAGCCTACCTTGTCTCTGGAGGAGTGAACTAATCACATGTGCCTGCCTGTCATCTGCTGCCGTTGTAAAAGTACATACCTATATCAATATACTGATTGTAAGCCGTAAAAAGAGACGGATTAAGTGCAGCCTGTGCAACCGAGAGTGGCATCTGACTTGTTTCCGAATAAAAAGGAGCCAGGCTGATGCCTTAAAGTGCTGGTGGTGCCCGATTTGTCTCAAACATGACGGCAAACAATCACAACCCAACGAGCAGAATGGATCACAATCAATCCCCGAAGTTGAAAATGATGACGGTATCCTGGCAGCCACCATAGCCAAGCTCAAGCAGTCGCGGAAACCGGTTCCAAGAATACCGAAAGGAGCCAGAATCATGGCAGCTGACGCCCTCACAACACTGTTGGATACAGCTATATCGGAGAGAACACCTGCAACTTGGGCGAAGCTTTTCAAATTCCCACTTATCGCCTTAGCTGTCCCATCGAAGAGAGATTCTCGTCCGGGCGACACGTCCACGCTAACTTCCATAATCAAACGACAGATTGGCGCCTACATGGACTCCACAGCACCAGATCATGTTCCAACATCTGATGAACCGCCTTGGGGCAAATGTTTGGGACCTGGAACTGAGGAATCGTCCGAACGCTTGAAAAGAAACGTCTCTGCTAAGCTATCAGACGGAGATGTACGAGGCGCCATACGTCTCCTAGCTTCAAGTGACGTCATCGCCCAACAGTCTGATGATGTCGTGGAATGCCTGAAGTGCAAGCACCCGCCCAGTCCAATCGACCTGGCTCTCCCGCCCGGTCCAGACGAAAACACCCAGCCCCACCTGGTGACCGAGGCAGATGTGACTGCATCCATCGCCTCCTTCGACACCGGCTCCAGCGCAGGGCTGGATGGGCTGAGACCCGCACATCTGAAGGATTTGACTGGGCGGTCAGCGGGAGAGGCTGGTTTTCGTCTCACTACTGCTCTAACAGGTCTGGTTAACACTGCACTCAACGGCGAAATACCTCTTGCGGCACGTGCAGCCTTCTATGGAGCTTCGCTGCTTGCCCTACGGAAACCTGATGGCGGCATCAGACCGATCGCTGTTGGTTCCGTCTACCGTAGACTGACGTCGAAGGCTGGCCTCAAGCCGTTAAGTGCTCAGCTAGGCCAGGAACTGCGCCCCACACAGCTGGGTTACGGTACGCCAGGAGGCTGCGAAGCTGCAGTCCACGCCTCACGACAATTTATCCAGCACATGGATGAAGTCAGCGTTGTCGTGAAAATAGATATGCGTAACGCCTTTAACACTGTGCGCCGTGATCACTTCCTCCGGACCGTGCGTGAGCATGCTCCTGCTCTGTATCCCCTACTCTGGCAGGCATACTCTCACCCGACCCCTCTCTACTTCGGCACCACCGAGATATCGTCAGCAACGGGGATACAGCAAGGAGATCCATGCGGACCTGCTGTATTCTCCCTGGCTATTCACTCAATCGCAAATGCTGTCGTCTCGAATTTTAACTGCTGGTACCTGGATGATGGAACCATCGGCGGAGATGTAGACAGTGTCTTCAACGACCTGGAGCGGCTGATTCCTGCCATGACTAGCATCGGCCTCGTCCTCAACCCCGCTAAATGCGAAATAATCTTGCCCAGGAATGCCTCTGACGGACAAAGAAGCTCCACTGCAGATAAACTCCGTGGGATCATCCCCGGATCTGCTGTCCTCAAAGACCACGAGTTGACGCTGCTTGGGTCTCCGATCACAGAGGCAGCAGCTGAACTGATGATGCAAAGCAAGAAGGAGCAACTGGAGCTAATGTTGGAGCGGCTTCAGCACCTGGACGCCCACTCAGCCTTCTTCCTTCTAAGAAACAGCCTGTGGCTACCAAAGCTCCAGTACCTGCTGAGAGCTGGGCCCCTCTATCGCCAGCCAGAAGTTCTACAGCCACTGGACGACTCACTCAAGTCGGCGCTCATCGCCATAGCCAACGTGAGATTCGATGATGGTAGTTGGAACCAAGCCGTCCTGCCAACAAGATACGGAGGCCTCGGGCTCCGCCGCTTAGTGGATGTAGCTCTGCCCAGCTACGTGGCTTCTCTACACTCCTGCCATCAGCTCATCTCCTCCATGCTGCCTGCACACCTAAGCCCCAGTGTTGTGCGTGAGTGTGCGGTGGCAGTTGAGGACTGGCAAGTTGTGGCCGGCGACTCAGAAGTACCACAAGGGGACGCCAAACGCCAACAGCGGACGTGGGACTCCACCATCGCTGAGCGTCATCGAGACTCCATGCTCTCGGAGGCGAATCAGCTCGTCCGAGCACGACTGCTAAGCGCTGGCACACCTGACAGTGGCGCCTGGATGCACGCCATACCATCAGCCAACCTCGGCACACTATTGGACAACGAGACGCTGCGAATCACTATAGCGTTGAGAATTGGAGCAGACGTATGCATTCCTCATCGATGTAGATGCGGTGCCCCCGTGGACAGCAAGGGCTATCACGCCTTGACATGCCGCCTCAGTGCTGGAAGACATCCCCGACACACAGCACTGAACGACATCGTAAGGCGTGCCCTGCTGTCCGCTGGTATCCCATCCATCCTGGAGCCGACCGGAGTGGACCGAGGCGATGGCAAGAGGCCTGATGGAATGACGGTCTACCCGTACTCAAGAGGGATCAGCCTACTATGGGACGCTACCTGCGTCAATACGTATGCTGAATCTCACATACCTTCCACCGCCGCATCTGCCGGAGCTGCCGCAAGGGACGCCGAACAAAGGAAGTGCCGAAAGTACGCGGGTTTCACGCATCGCTTCCAGTTTGAGCCAGTAGCCTTTGAAACTGGTGGTACTTGCGGCCCCTCCACTAAGGCATTTATCAAGCAACTTGGGGCACGGATTGTCACCGTCTCGGGCGAACGCCGAGAGACTGCCTGGTTGTGGCAACGGTTCTCCATCGCCATCACACGGGGAAACGCCACATCAGTGCTCGCCACAGCTGGAGGCCAGTCAGCATCAGTTGCCTTGTCTAACGTCAAGGCAACGTCTATCGGTCAACACCACTATCCACTTTACCAGCAGCAGACGAAGCAGCAACATATGGAGAAGCAACAGGGGGAGAAACAGATGCATGTCTCGAAGGGCCGGCCGCCGCAGCCGCCGACCGTCATGGCCAGCCTGCTGGTATCGTCAGCCTGGACAGACCCCTCCCCCCAGTCCCGGCCTGAGCCGTCCGCCGGAGAACCGTCCGTCCCGCTCCCGCTCTCACCGGCCTCAGAGGCGGCGGTACCGGGCGGCACGGCGGACCAGCGGCGCCGGGGCCTCGTTAACCTCGGCAACACCTGCTTCATGAACGCGGTCCTACAGGCGCTGTTCCACTCTGACCAGCTGTGCAGTGAGGTGTTGGCCACCCGGCCGTCTCCCTCCCGACCCCACCTGGCTGCCCTGCAGCGGGTGTTCGCCTTCTTGGCCTTCTCGGAGCGGCCCGCCTACAGCCCGGCCGAGTTCCAGCGGGCCGCCCTGCCGCCTTGGTTCGAGTGGGGACGCCAGCACGACTGCTCGGAGTTCCTCAGGTACCTGCTGGATGCGATACACGAGGAGGAGCGAGCCCCTGCATCACCCGCCGTACCGTCCGCTCCGGCCACCGTCCCGCTGCCGGCCCGGTCTGCCACCGCTCCCCGCGCCAAGGACGACACTAGCGTGCCGGGTCTGGCGGCGGTGGCGGGCCGGCCGCGGCCCCAGCGCCGGCACCGCTCCTGCGATACCGGCCCGGCTCACGGCGGACCACCGCTGGTGCCGCTCTTGGACCTGGTTAGCGATGATGTGGTGATGGTCGAGGTCGATGGAGGTAGTTTGGCAGGTGGCTCCGCGGCCGCCACCGACAGCGCTCAGCCGGCCGGTGCTGACGGCCGTGATGGACGGCTCACCAGCACTGGTGAAACGGGGACTGATCCTGCAAGGGTGGGTCGAATTATTGACAGTGTTGGTGTTGAGACTGGTGATGCTAGTCATGAGCCGGGGACTGGTGACATTGGTGATGCCGGTACTCCGGACGGCGGGGTTGAAGAGCCGCCCGGGGAGCCTGCCGAGCCGGCCGCCGGTCTGGTACGTCGGTTGCTGACCGGCCGCGCCGAGACCACCTATACGTGCTGCACGTGCGGCTCCGTGTCGCGCCATGTGGACCGCGTGACGGACCTGCACCTGGCGCTGCCTGAGGCGCTCACCAGGCCGCTGACAGCGGTGGCCACGGCGAACATGACAGTGGCCACGGCGAACATGACGACGAACATGACAGTGTCGGATCTGCTGCGGCTGTACCTGGCTCCGGAGCGTCTCTGTGGCGAGAACCAGTACCACTGCGCCAGGTGCGCCTGCTTGCAGGACGCCGACCGCCAGCTGCGTCTGCTGACACCACCGCCGCACCTGGTCGTCTCGCTGGTACGGTTTGAGTTCGACCGGCGGACCGGCGCGCTGCGGAAGGTGCTGGCGCCGGTGGGCCTGACTGAGCGTCTGGCCGTGTCGCTGGCCGGCCAGCAGCCCGCCCAGTATAGCCTATATGCAGTCATCGTGCACGCCGGTCACTCGATGGACGCCGGTCATTACTTTTCGTTTTGCCGCGCGTCCTGCGGTGGCGACGGGGCCGGCCTGGATGGCGCTGACGGCGGTTGGTGGCGGCTGGACGATACCTCAGCGACGCCAGTGACAGCGGCGGCCGCGCTTGGCCGACCACGGCAATCTTCTGATGCCGCCTACACACTGCTGTACCGGCTGGCGGGGGCGGCGGCGGCCGGTGGGCGGCCG